>PNEQ01072733.1:114921-152495 GCA_003012365.1 Medauroidea extradentata
TTTTTTTTTTTTTTTTTTTTTTTTTTTTTTTTTTTTTTTTTTGCTGCTGACAGCCAAGAGAATGCTTTGTAGAGTCGAAATCTCGTATAACCTGAATTTGCTCAAAAGTGGACTTGGTCACTTTTGTAAATTCCCCGATTCATTTCTACTCGGCTGATGTCCCCGTATTTCGTCCCGAGTTTTTGTGAGGCGTCTTTGATGTTTGTCATTATTATTATTTTTTTAAAGATATCTGCAGGCCCAGTTTGTTCCGCGATTTCCTTTACTTGCGCAACGGTATTAATAAAACGAACTACGAAACATTTTACGAACTTTCTGGAAGACGACAGTTCAGACGGTTGAGCGTTTTGTGTAATGATAGCGCTTTGAAGGTTGTATGTATATGAACATTAACCAATTATGAGGATATGAAATAAATCAACCAGGAAGAACATTTGAATAACTGCCACCGTGGAGTTCAATTCAAACAACTTGAATTCAATACGGAACAACTCAAACATAAGGCCTAAATTCTCCTAAAGACAGTTGTTATAGTAATTGTATTTAAACTCCCTGCATTCATATTAGGGAAACTATTATGGTAAAATTTTGTCATTCGCCTTCCATATACATTCTGAGTATTTTAAATATAATTCCGGACAGGATTAACCGTGACTAAGTACGTAAATTATTCACTAACGCAATTAGTTTTATTTCATGTCACACTAATTTTGTAACCTTTCTGTGCAAGAATGTTTTCAAACTACTATTGTTTAGTAGTCAAAACCTTTCCTATTGTTTAATAGTCATAACCTTTAAACTTGCACACATTATACACTGAATTTTGTTAATTTCTCTTACAGTAATGTCGATAAGAACGATTGTTAAGTTTGCTGTAAAATGTTAGCTATACAAGTTTTGTAAATTTTCATTTTAAGTTTTAAAAAATCGAATTGCCAAAGATATTGAAATGAACAACTCATGACAAAAATATTACAGTAAATATTCTCTAATCTTAGATAAAGCTAGTCTTCTTGCTGACTAACATAATACTAGGCCTACAGTTACCATTTCTTTACCACTATCAACAATTAATAATGCGTATTGATATTTTTGGCCTTCTGTATTTTAAATAATAGTCTACAGCACATCTTAAATCGGTTAAGTAATGAGTAGTTTTCATATTAGCTGTTTTTGTTTTAATTCAAAGGAACTAGAGTAACTTAACTGCAGGGCGCATGTTATAGGGCTTAACTGACAAAGGAACATGTGAAGAAAGACTACATAACGCAAAAAGAAAATATTAGTGTACGCTTAAACTACGCAAAACAAACAACTAAAGTGTTGTTCGAAATCCTTTACCAGTCAGCAAAACGAGTAAACATAAAAGATATGAGTCTAAAGGCAAACGATATATATATATATATATATATATATATATAGGCTCTAATCACAAGAAGGCATAACCTAATATCAAATGACAATATCAAAATTAAAGTGAACATACCAACAGAAATTACCAGGTTTTTTTATTTCGAAATTTCAAAATTCCCTGAAAAAAATTTCGTCTTAAATATATTTAATGTTTTTCCTTTCCTTTTTGTACACTTTCTTATTCGTCTTTATTTTCAGTTTTTTTTTTCACGACTATGTAAGATGTATCCAAATTTTTCTTTAATGTATATTAGTTTCTTTACTTCAGAAACTTCGAGTTATATACCATGTTGAAGAGTTTCAATATTTTCTTATTTCCTTCATCATTTGAGGTAAGTTCCTACATTTATATAGCAAAGGCGTGAAACAAATCCAATTAAATTTTAAGCCCCCTCCCCTCCTCCCATTTTCTCATGTCATCCGTTATTCCAGCAATACCCACAGAATTGGGCACATTTAACTTGAAGACCTATTCTTTATTGCCCGATTAACAAAGTTTGTAACTAAACATTGCACCAAGTAAATGATGTTTTTTTCGACTGAACATGAAAAACTAAGAACAACACGTATGTAAAGATAAAATAATGCACCAGTCTGTTAAGCCTTAAATTTACAACGAAAATAATTTCATACAAAATTCAGTCATTTCGAAATTTATTTCCTGGTTTCTTCGCATTTAACGACAATTATTTTTTAAAACCTAAATAGGAGCCGATATCGTAAAATCGCTTCGTAACTTTGTTATGACTGATTTAAACTGCATACTCCAATTTTGTCGAGTCAGAAGACTGCAAAATAGTTGATAATTAGTTAATTAACGAAATTTCCTTTTAATTGATAAATTAGCTATACTCATCATATGGTTTGTCTCGAAAAATTACATTGCATAGTAAAACCCATTTGCTCTCGTATGGATTTAAAAAAATAATTTTCTCGAAAGCCGAGAAACTCGGGCCCAAGCCCCCTGGTGTTATCAGCATAACTTATAAGCATACTTTCCTCAACTTTGGCGCAAATTAATCCTAAAATATAAATCGATCACGTACATTTAGAAATATAAAATAATGTCTTAATTTACTCTCGTGCTATATTCTTACATGGTGGACCAACATTGATTAATAATGGTTAAAAAGTTTGTATTAAAAAGCGTATAAATACATTACATTTTCTCTCTGGCGGTCCTGCATTCATTGGAATACGTGCACTGAAAATATGTATTCATGTTGTGAAATCTTCGAAGTTGGGGGATTTACATAACTTAACACAAACCAAAAACGTTAAATTCACGTTACCTTAATTACTGTTAAATATGTGCCGATTCTGAAGAATCATTGGCAAGTAGTTATCATACAGTTCAAGTAATAAAAAAAAAAAAAATTCAAAGGGCACAATTTTTAAAAACTAAAGATAGTAAGAGCAAAATAAAGAAAACAGAAGTCGTTGTGCTATGTACTAGCAACATAACCTTGATGTATTTTGCTTATGTCGTGTTCCTGTTATAAAAATGGCGGCCATTTGAAAATTTTTGATAGCACTAGATATCTAAGTAATCATTTTTCAGAATTTAATAAAATTTGTTAAACATAGAGTAGTTGCTATGATGACTAGACTTCCATGTTTTGGTCATGTCAAGTTTATTATATCAAATGGTAGGTGTTAGCATATTTTGACCACTCAAGGTATCTGAAAGACGACTTTCCAGAATTTCATCAAATTCTGGACATATTTAGTACTAAGCAAGGTTAAATACTTTATGTTCATGTTATGTTCGTATTTACACGGCGACTGCAAGTTGGAAATTTATTAATCTCATGAGATATCTAAAATACTATTAGTAAAATTTTCATCTACTTCGGTATACATATGCACCTATTACAGTGAATAAAGTATAATTTGCTAAGTTTATATACCGTATTCAGTTTTTAAAACAGTGAACATATTACATTGAAATATTTGAAGACCATTTTCCAATATTTCGTCAGACACGGTACATATTTATCACTACGTAATTTAACGTAGATTTAATGAGGTTGGGTCATGTTGTGTTTGGTTATCTTCATACCTTAATTTCGAAATTTCACCACATAAATAAGTTACATACTTTCAAGAACTACAATACTGATAGAAAGCAAATTTTATGTTATCTGAACTTAGTTTTAAACAAGTTTTTATTATTGTGGGTTAATCATGTTAGAAGATAACACGAGAATTAAGCAAGATATAGCCTATTAATTCATAATTCTATATTCACGTGACCCATTTCAACTTTTATTGTTAATTTGTATCCTCATAGAATAAAGTAGGCTCAATAGTTATTCCGGCACTACTTTTTATTTTCTTCGCGCCATCGTAAATACAAAAATCTATCCACATCTAAGAACATAATTAATTTTTAAATGCAAACACTCGCAGAGTTGTTCTGATAGTCTTGTGAAATAGAACCGTCAAAATGTCACCGGTAACGTCATACTGTGATGTAATGAAAGACAAGACTTATTATAATAGACACAAGCTATATTGTATAAAGTCTCAATCGTGTCTACTTACAACTACACACTTCTCAGCTATCAACAACAGTAGGCAGGAGTGCCAACTCACAGAACACTAATCTCCTACAGTAAACAGGTGTACAAATGTCCAGTCATTTGATCGACCAATCACTGTCCGTAATGAATCTAGTCATGTCGTGCAGTTTACGGAGACTTAATAATCGAGCTTTAACAAATTGGTCAAGTATTTATGTAAATTCTAAAAATGTAATGAAAATTAATTATTTTATACAGTTTGAAACAATGTCTTAAAATTACTACATTGATTTGTAAGTTTAGAACATTACTCAGTTACACTGGTAATATTTTGTTCTATCGTCGTGATTTGATGACATTTCTAAATGCTAAAACTATTTTTCTGGACATGTATTTATTTTCCTTAGTAAAAAAACAGTCATTAACACAACATTTTCTCTTAATTATTACGGAATTCAGTGAAGGACAAGAGCAGGATTTAACTCCTGGGTTGCAATTATAAAGATTTCATTTCTGAAAAAAAAAATAATAATAATTGCTCACAGTGCCGGCAGTTGTAAACCGTCATATCTATCATACTCTTTAGATATGTCACTGCTTAATTTTATTAACTTACGTCGCCATAATGAAATGCTCGCCCTTGAGTGATTATTTTTCTTTCGTTCTCCCTGTTTTTATTTTTGTTTCAATGCGCCGCTTATTTGTGCCACCTGCTCTTTCTTCAGCTGTGCGGGAGTCCTGCCTCATAATTAATGCTCACGGTTAGGAAGAGGCAGGGGGCGCGCGGATGTTGCCTGGGAAGGGAAAAGCAACGTGAGAGTCAGCGGGGTGGCAGCACTGCGGAGTTATTTAAGATTCTCGCAGTGTCTTCCTCTGACGACATACACACACCTAGCTACGTCCAACCACGACGGCCGTAATATTCGTCATTTACATTCTCACGTCACGCTGCGTCCGCCGTCATTAAATCAAACATCGAATTTTGCTAAGAAAAATTACTTGACATTTTCACCGAAGCTTTGTTTTTTCTACTAACCCACAAATGTATTTCCATATTGGCTAAAATGAGTTATGACCATACTGTGGCAAAACCATTTTTAAGTTACCAAACTTTTACGTATAACAAATTTGATATTTCCCAGATAAAATTAATAATAATCTATTTTAATTAAAATATTTCTCAGTCAACAAAATATTTACTTTATATAACTGTAAAGAGTTCTTATTAATACTGAAACTCATTTGGGTTGAGTTGCAATTTTTAGTACTCCGCTTGTCGAAAAAATATCCAGTTTTGACAATCTTATTGTGCGTAAGTTTTATTAGTTTGCTTTTTAAATAAGGTTTACATTGCCATTCTAAATTAATATATACATTAATCCAACAACTGATGACAGTTTATCGATCCCTTTCCCTTTGTTTATCATCTTTCAAAATTACGTAAGATGCAAACACCATACACAAGTTACGTACTTCAGCGACATGTATTTGATAGAAAGACAACTATAATAGTAAAAGCTTTTTTTTTTTTTTTTAACATAGACTACATTATGCCTCCCACACAATTTGTGCTATTATTAACCCAAGTAAAGGCTTCTGTAGAACGTAAACTTGTAACATTGTGGTTTCGTAATACAAGTCCAACCTCATATGTACAGTATGCTCGCAATAACAAACTAGTTGAAAAATTTACTTATTGCAAACATCAAGGTCAGCGTTATCAACAGACTAGGGACCCCTTCATGATTTCCTTCAAATAACGCAAAAAAAAAGTATACATTTTCCAGTTTGAAAAAAAATTAAGAATTATTGTACTCTACTGTTAAAGAAGTTAAAAATTTTATTAACTTACAAGAAAATTAAATGTGTAGCAACTGTTGCTAGGATTCTAATCTTAAACTGAGATAACTAAAATTGCTATTTTTAAAAAGAATATGTAATGAACTGGGACCTTTATATTCGTTATAAAGTTACCAGGCATGGCTTCAAGCAATTTGGTGAACATGCTTAAATTAATATAAGTTTGTATGCCTTAAAAACAACATTGAATTTTCCTTTAAAAAATTTTACAGTGTAGGCTTACATATTATTATAATCAAATTTTCGTGCATTAAAAGGAATGTAACATCTGCTACGAGTTTTCTGTTGAACATGTAAAATCCTAAGAATTTTTTAATGAGATCGCTATTGTTTGCTAGCGAGTGTCTTTTGTAATATTTTCGCTGGTTGACTTAGAAATATTTAGTTCTGAAAATACTGTTGTACATATCAGAGAAATAGCCTGTATCGAATGAAATATGTATCCAGGTTGTGACAAGTATAGGCAGTTCGGAATAAAGTGAGCACTCGAAAAAGCCCTGATAAGTTCTATTTCCAGCCAATTCGTATATTTCCGCGTGTAACGGCTACCGACGGGAAAAGTCTAACCTCCTGGGACACGTCACTTTATGTTTGCGCGTGTAAGATAAATTGTTCAGTCGATAGGTACATATATAGTTCGGTAAAAAAGAAGTTTATTAATTATATAAAATACAATTATATCGCTGTCGGTTGATTTTGTTTCAGGATTGTTGTATTTAAATACGAATAAACACGGAACTATGTTGTGTTATTTCGTTGCCAACCATACAAGCAGTAAGGTGACTATCGGTAATGTTGAATTATATGTAGTAACAGCTAGTGATATTTTCCAAAGGTTAAATAATTAGTGTTCACTTTATTCCGAACTGCATATATCAGTGTTATATAAAACTCTTTCAAATGAGATACTATAATATCACATCCACAACGAGAGACAATGGAAAACGTAATTTAGTTCAGCAAATTAATAGTTTGCAATCAAGACAAGAGTAAACAGGAAGATATATTGCCATAAATTACTATTTTACTTCTACTTTTAGCTGTAACTTAAAATTGTTTACGCTACTCGTGTATAGTATTTTAAAGAAACGCTTGCAAATATATTACTACTTTATTTGACACAATTTCTTTACCGTGATTACGGGGAAGTGTCGAAAGTTTTTAATTATTTTATGCAGATATAGCCTACTGTCATTAGAGACCCGAATATTATGTGAATTCATTTGAGAAAATATGAGATTTAAAACTTATATACAAATTCGTTTTTTCTTTTTTTGCAGTTGGGTGACCGTTTATGAAACTCATACTTGAGGACTCGAAACCAATAGTAAACCTGCATGGAAATCCTTTCTGTCTACCTCGTCTGATGTATACCAATAACCACTACAATTGTAGCTTGTTCGGAATAAAGTTTACACTCTTAATACCTAGTTTTTTTTTTTTAATGATTTATAGATTCCTACACATTTTAATATGGACAAAGTAACTTTAGTAACGGTCAAAACGCATAGTCTGAAGTCTGAGGCCACGTTAAATAGTAGTTTTTAATGATTATTCTAAACAAAAATATAGTGTTCCAAAAGTCCTCACTTAGTCAAGAACCTCCTATACCCGAGGAGAGCGTGCACACAGGGCTGTAGAGTTCAAGCGGCAGGTCGTTAAACCCACGACATTTCTGGGTCTATAACTATAATGCCATGCTATCGGAATATTTTATCACGTAAATAGTGTTGAAACCGTATTTTCGTTGAACAAACATTGCTGCTTCTGTAATATATTATTTATTTACGGCTGACCTAATATTCTCACTCACATCACATCAAACACCATACCGTCCAAGTATTCGGGAGGTTACAGGTTCGATCACAACTGGCTACACAACACGCTTGCCCGTCCCCATTACTAGCCAGTTTGTTGCACTTGTTTGACGATAAACTCTACAATTCCCGGTACATTAGGCCGAGATACAGAGAACATGTCATGCACGCACATATAAAATAAAAGTTACTGCTTATAACATACACTGTACTACAAAGTTTTTTGTCGGAAATATATTGTCTGGTTTTACCTCCCTTATTTTCGCTCGCTTTCATTAATCGTTGCGATTTGTTTTGTCTGTACGTCACCGTATAGAACGAGGGTACTTTACAGCCTGTGCTTGTACTGTGTGTGTCTGAAACAGTTTCAGCTGTGCATATGTAACTTTTAAATGTCTTCAGTTAGCGCAATATTTAAGTTACACTTACGTAACGTTTTTGAACTTCTTGTTTTTTTTTAATGTAGTAACTTATTACGTATAAGAAAAATGGACTGCCTTATAAATGTCTTGGACGTGCTTTATTGGAATGGAAAAGTCTAAAGAACGTGAGCAGTTGTAAATTGAGATACCTTTATTAAGGACAACGTTTCATCCTTCTTATGACGGAATTTTATATTCGTATCGCCTATTTTAACTCAGAGACCATAAAACCAACCATTGTGAAAATATTACTTTTTTTTTTACCTTTTGTGAACGTTACTGTGCATACATTTTAAATATTTTTTAAATACATTACCATGACTAGAAATGGAGTTTCCTGTACTGTCTACGAAAACTGCTTTCCAATGAGATATTGTAGAATTTTGCAATATATTTATGAGCGGCCTAAACTAGTTCATAGCAGAGTATGAATAAAACATAATATTGTGAAATATTTTGACCCCTGTAAATGTCGATGGCAGGTCAGTGTCCAAGACACACAACCACAGTGTTTTAATGTTTTATTATTTACAAAAACTTCGAAAGTGGAAATACATTCATTAGGGCTATTGCCGTTATTACTATAACACTAAATATGAAAGAGAACTTGTCTAAGTGTTAATACTTAAAATAACTACGAAACTTGTGCTGAAGAATAATGCTTTTTGACGGACAACGACTGAATTGCAAGTACTTAGAAGTAAACTGAATTCGATGTTTGTTTAGCTTGAGTTTTTCATGAAACCAGGTCAGCATCAACTTTTACAATTTGCTCATTTGAAACGCCTACAATGCAACCCTGAATTTAACTCCTGTTCTTCGCTGATCAAGAGTAGCCATGGTTTGTAAAACGTCAGAACTTTATTTAATTTCTTTGTGTCATGAATACTGATGAATTTAAGACATTATTAGGTTTCACACAGAAAAAAAAATGGTTTTGTGGTGGCCACAAAATGTTTTGTCAATATGGACCTCCCCAAAATTGTTTTCAGCCGTTACAAAATTTTTGTAGCCACTGCAAAACTTCACTGGGGACAGCAAAATGTTTGTGGTCACAAAAAAAAAAAAAAAAAAAAAAAAAAAAAAAAAAAAAAATTGTAGGATTCATAGAGACAAAATATTTTGTGGTGATCAATAAGCTTTTTTTTCATGTTCAAATAGTTTGGTAGAACTGTAATTATTATTTTGGTAACCCACTGCAAGATATTATTTTAATTTCAAAATTGCATTATATTGTTGTAGAAATTTACTATCCTTATTGAGGTATTTGACGTCACCAGACTCCTGGTTTTGTCACATATGGTTTTAATGATTATTCCTTACATTTTCAAAATTTCAGATTTTTTTTTTTTACTAAACACGCAATATTTTCATTCCTATTGCAACAACATGGTTCACTACTACCTATTCTGTATTATGTGACGAACAATAACATCAAAGAAATGAAATCTATCACAGCATATTAAGCTAGGTTCACGATTGGATGAGTACTTTAAAAATTACTTTGATAATAATTTCTGACCGTTGCTGCACAAATTCAACGTTAACATTGTTTACATCATTTCTTCTTACGTTTTGGTGTGAATTACAAAGTATATCTCTATTTTCTAACTTAAACATTATAGTTACTATCAAGTAAGTTTTTTTATTTTTTTTTATTTTATCAACGTTATGAATATTGTACAACAACTTATTTACATTTCCACAGATTACACAGCTAAACTTAACACACGCTACCCGAATTTGATAAAGTATTCTCTTATGCTCATTCCTACTCTGTGTTTACAATCTTTCCGTTAATCTGCACGCTGTTTAGCACTGCAGTTTAAAATTCCACCGAGAGATCGCGTCGAATACGTTGCCCAGTAAAACACAGTCTCGTTTTGAAGGTGAATGAAGTACGATCGGTTTAATGCAGTTTCGATAAATTCTTCTTCAGGTTAGGTTTCCTTTCTAACCTGTGCCTTGTAGAATTAACCTTACTACTGCCAAGTCTCTAAGCACGACATATAAATTAAAAATTAAATAACGGTTTACACATTTGTACCTATTTACAACATGTATTCGTATTAAGATATTATTACAGACATTTTCCGACTGGAAAGTTAAGTTGGTCAACATGTGTAATAGAAGCGACATGGCTTGAATTTTAGTGAACTCGTTTCCTTTTTAGGTTGTCAGGGTTCCGGACTTCCGAAGTGGTTTACTTCACGTAGCTGTATGGTTATACTGAAATTTAGGCGGCCTCATTTCAAAAACTCTAAAAAAAAAAAAAAAACTGACATGTAATTAATGTCACATTTACAAATATTCTGTTGAGATATAACGAATTACAGTACAGGCTATCTGGCATTGGAAACTGTTACGTAAACTAATGTGTCAAATTTCACGTGACTTCTTCAAATTTCCAGTCCTCCCCGAGAGCTGGTACAGTGACAAAAATTAAAAAGCTTCCTTATGTCACTTCTGATGGTGATATATATTCTGCAACATGAAGACCATAGAAGAGGAAAGTTCAGCTGTAAAATGAATATAAGATAGAGCGATAATAGGGATTATGCGCATGTGGCAAACATACCACGTGGTAGTAAGCAAAACAATAGTTGCAAATTTTTTGCATGAGCAGACCATGCACTAATTGCAAGTTATCAGTAAAATATGCTTAAAATTTTCAGACTTAAAACATTATTACAAAAAAAAATGTTTTAGTATTACACAATATTAGAATATAGTAACGAAATATTTTTTGTAAACGGTTTTAAAGCTAAAAAATATTTAATATGTTATTAACAATTGGCAACAGTGGCGTATCATGGTCGTGTTGCAAGGCATGCAGTGCTAAGCAGTGACTATACACAACACTGAGTTGTCTATGGAACATTAGACTAGTAGGGGCAGGTATACTCCACAGCAAGTAGCATAGAAGAGGCAAGGAATGTATTGTCCAGTAATAACACCTCGGTATTCACAACATATGTTTATTGGTAGAGGCCGGAAAATTTCGCTGAATCAATTACCTTCGTGTTAGAATGCACTGTCCTGTGCATACTCAAGCCACTATCATTGGTTTATTAGCTGCTACCCAATGGAACAACAGACAATGAACTAATATACTGGGCTTGAATATGCACAGGACAATGGATTCTAGCATGCAGGTCATTGTATTCGCGACATTTTCCGGCCCCTAGTTATTGGACATAACAGGTAGACACACTGAGTCCGTGTGCTCAGAGTGTATAGTCGGAGCTTATATTGCATGCCTTGGAACACCACCACGATACGCCACTGATTGACGTATAGTCGCTTTGTGCAGAACACAGTCTAGCTATGATTATAACCAGAGATGAGAGAAAATTAAAGATGGAGCATTAAGCCTATACTGAGGCCAACCACCCTTTATTTATTCAGTTAACAACATGGTGGAGTCGTTTCGAAGTGCAATCAGCTGTGTATTGAGGAACGATGTTTTGGTAGGACAACCCACAGCCGCATTATATACATTGCTATGGTAATAAACAACATATTTCAGTTACCAATATGGCGGATTAGCTCCTCTCCCATCCGTTTCAAGGCCTCATACCCCTCGCCCTAAGACAGACGTTGTGCTTCATCTGCATGTTTCACTAATCTCTGCTTATAACAGAGAGCATTAATATAGAACACTGTGGGAAACAACTGAAAAAATCATTAGACTACTGTTTTGCTAGAGGAAATTAATTTTGCTAGTAACTATGGTAGATAAGGATGTGATAACTTTACACACAGATGAAGTCATTAACACAGTAGTCGTACGATACACGGTCGAGACTAAGTCTACGAATTCGGAAAGTTTCGCATAAAACAGTGAACAAATGCAAACAAGCATAACCGTCGACTGAACTAATATAAACACATCCTCCACATTGTACACACACAGGATCACGTGATTTTGCTACTGCGCAGATCGATTAACACTACCTATATATTCCCCCCACGTGTTCAGCGCAGGAGATTTTTTTATTTCGCCTTTTATTTTCAGCGAAATTCAACTGTACACGGAACATTTTCCAAAGAGTTGTTAGAGACGACATGATAGCCTATAGTTAATTTACTTAGATGCAGCGGAAATATATTACCTGACTTAAGCAAGGCTAAAAAAAAATACGTCATCGTGAACCATTTATACAGTTAGTATAGGTCTACAAACTTGGCAATCCTGCTGCGAGAGCAGTCTGGTCGCGGTCGCGCCTTCATTTGGATGTGTTTTCTCAGAGTGGCGTTACTGTTTAAAGCCATCGCCATGTCCGTCAAAGCACTTCCGATGGCCTTAATAAACCAAGTAAATTGAAAATTCTGCAGATGTAGAGAGAGCTAGAAGAGGCTTCATTCGTAAGATATTGAAGTGCACCAAAACTTGAGTACACCTATATCCCCATACACTCATTTTAGTGACCACACGACAAACAACCCTGAAACATTTACTATAATTACGTCAATATGTATGCATCTATGTCTTCTGGACATAATATTTACGGGCCTCACCTTAGCAGCACTAATGTTAATACTGTTAACATGCGTTAAAAATCCGTGTCAATTGTTCTAAAACTATGGTTTTCGTTGACAATTATCATTTAACGCTATTTAATGATAACTTGTAAGAAGTATTATCATATGGATTAAGTTAACTAATGCAGTTCATATTTGTATAACATTTAGCTATACCGGATGTTCGTGAAAGTGTGTTACATACTTTGCGAGATAATTCGTTGTAAAATGAGGTAAAGTTATGCGATGAAAATGTGTTATTGGCGCAAATATAAAGCGAGAAATTCGAGAATGAAAATTGTCATTGAAAAACCAACTTTGGTTAAAATGCGGTTTAGTAACAAGACCTATGCGACCTGTGAAAAAATCGTTTCTAACACCGTTCACCGTCAATGGATAACGTGATTGGTCAAGGCTTTTTTTTTTTTTGGCATGTAACTTTTTACTATTGGATTTTTGCTACTAAATTAAAACAGTTAGCAGCAGGAACTGCTCCTTGTCGCAACATCCTCAAGTGAACAGTTCTCAAGAAAATGGACGTAGAAAATATGCAGCCTCACAGGTAGGCAACATGCGATACGCAGGAGGTTTTAACAGCTCCATTATCACTTCGATAAAACAGAAGATATTCAAAATCACTTTTTTATACTGATGTAGAAATTATTATTAAAACGCAACCGGAATGTCATCACTTTTTTTCTCTCTTTACTTTCGGTTACTAATGCTGGTTGTCAACGTCAATTTTTATCACGAATTTCTCCCTTATTATTTGCGTCAACTAAAAATTTGCAATATATAACTTAACTTCATTTTAACAAGGAATTATTTAGTAAAATTTGTAAACTACTTTCATGAACATGAGGTTTATTACGTTTTATTGATTTAACTTGTTTGTACAAACCTTGCTGTGGAGTGTTTGTCTTTCGCTTTAAATTTAACTGTCCTCGACAACATTAAGGCTCGGTATCAGTCGCCATATTGAATTTTATTATTTTTCGCTTTTTTAATGTTAAATCGGCGACTATGCCTCAAATTCTATTTACCTTGACCTACAATATAAGCATGGCAATAGAGCTAGTGTATAATTAGGTCGCAATTTGTCGGGCAAATTATGAATATAAGAAAATTTGCCACATATATTGCGGCGTAATTATATGTTAACAGCTAAATAATAAGGTCTGTACTGTAGCGAAATGTAAATAGAATATATGGCATAATCACATATTCAACATTTTTCTTCTTAGATTTCCAAAAAAGCGAAAAATAATAAAATACAACATGGCGACTGAAAGCGAGCCTTAATGTAGGTGCAATGATTTCTAACATTTGTATACAGATTGTTCAGAAAAAAAACGCATACCTAATAAGCGAACCACGCGAATCCTGGACTGGACGAAAATGTTAGTGGCAAAATATTGTACGATGACATTTGACATGTACAACGTGGCAACACTGCACGGAATAAAGTCCCCACTTGCGCACAATGTCCAGGTATTATTTTATTTAAGTTGCGCCAAGAAAAAGTAGAATCGAGTTTGGACAGCTCGGGATTTTAACCTGGACCAATAGTGTGCAGGTCAGAACAGTAAGTACGTGGAGTGCAAGAAGGAACTAACTACAGTGCTGTGTTGCCAAATTGTGCACATAAAATCTTGCCGTACAACATTCAACCACTGACATTTTCGTCTACAGTTTAGCCCAGGATTCACGTAGTGCGCTGACCATGCTTTTGTCATTTGTCTACGGTGCGTTCATCAAGAGTTACAGTTCCGACTATCTGCAGCCCCTCCTGGCAACAACCCACGAGCCACCACTGAATAAATGTCAATTTATACTTACATTAGCTTACTTTACGACATAAAATGTATAAACTGTTTTTGGCTTTACAACGAATTATTTTAACATGTATGAATAGATAAATATTTAGAACACACTTTTAGAAGTCATACTGACTACTCGATTGTTTATTTGCATTATTTTTGTTTATCTTCAATTCAACAAAAAACTTTGCAATACGTGCCATTTTTAATTTTATTCTTGAAGCATTATTTACACTCACTACAGTCAAATCAAACTTTTTGTCCGATGTCTGATATCTTTCGCTAAACCTAAGACGATGTTAAACTGTGGCACATTGAGACCCAAAAATTCCCTGGACTTCAACTCATCTTTCAGCAAATGCCTGTTAACAAGAGTAGACCAGAATCTTTCGTCAGCGTGTTGCCTGTACATAGCACTCGTTTCGCTGTTCATTCTTTTACGAAAACGGGTCAACTTTGTCGCGTGTCAATAGATGTCTTCTTCCACCAA
Source organism: Medauroidea extradentata (assembly GCA_003012365.1). Taxonomy (NCBI): domain Eukaryota; kingdom Metazoa; phylum Arthropoda; class Insecta; order Phasmatodea; family Phasmatidae; genus Medauroidea; species Medauroidea extradentata. Next base: position 129,793 of record PNEQ01072733.1, read on the forward strand.
AAGATATTTTCTAAATAATCTTTTTTTTCTGATTGTCATTGTTCAGGGTATCCCGACCTGTCACACTCACTAGATATAAAACGAAGAACGGTCGACAGTCGTTTCAGAGGAAACGCCTAGTGTTGAGGTCAGACCACATGCTTCCTACCACGGCGATCCGGGTTCGATTCCCAGTGAGGGTCATACCAGTTTTAGATTGTAACAACCTATTTTACACCAAGACAAAAAAATCTTCAGAAGTTAAAATAATGTCAATAGAATATTTCGTGCAGCATCGATAAACTGTCAATGGCAGACAAAGAATGTGTTAAGTGTAACCACAAAAAATACTTAAAGCTAATGTTTTGGTTATTTCTGAATTTGTCGCCGTGAAGAATGACTATTTTATGGAATTTTCATCATCCCCTAAGCTCAAGGATGTGTGTGTATAAAAACAGATTCAGCCAACTAAACGTAGCAGCGGGCAAATATTTCTTTTCAATCTGCAACACGAAACATTCTCTGCATTCGAAATTTAGGCAATTAAATTAAACTCTGAATGTGTAGACACGAGGGTTCAGCTGCTGGTTAAACCTATTCCATTTCACGAGGAAAAAAACTAAAAATTGAACATATTTCCATTACGCTTATGAAAAAAACACATGCTTCAATTTATGACTCATACGATATCAAAAATGCTGCACGTTCATTATAAACATGATTTTGGAGCCCCTTAAAATGGCTAGAATAAGTTTTTTTTAAGACTGAAGTAGGCTAACAAAAACACCACCCACCACCACGCAAGTTTCCCGGACTGCGAATAGAGACAATGCAGTTCTTGTCGTCAAACGCGGCAGTATGCCCATTATCGCTTCCCTGTCTCTGCGCTTCGAACGCGGAAAATTACATTCGGTAGGTAGGGCTCCAAAGGCAGGACATCAGTCGCTATATTAAATTATTATATTTTTTAATTCTGAAAAGGAAAATGTGAAATCTGCGATCAAAGCGTAAATTCTAATAACAATAAATATCGTATGAGGAAGCTACCCTAGGGCAGGGTGTAGCACCGCGAATGCAGACTTTATTACTGGAAGCTCGTAAACAATTTGTACCCCGAAGGATGGCAAGAAATGAGGCCCTACTATGGAGAAGTGACGGAATGAGAGGGGCGGAGGAAACGGGAGATCCCCGAGAAGACCCTGCCAGCCAGCAACATCTCCACGTGCGAAAATAAGGGTACTGGACCCGGATCACCTTGGTGGGAGGCAAGTGGTCTGACCACTCGGCCATCGCGGTACCGTCAATTGCATTATCTTACATTACAGTACAACTTTTAACGTATATTTAGGCAATTTCAGTCAAACAATGTATCACATATGCTTAATTTGCTGGACTAATTGCCACCTAAATACAAGTTAAAAGTTCAACTGGGACGCTTGCACTGAATGACATGATAAATAGAATGCAAGGCATAATCATCAGATTTTACCCATTTCTTCTCAGAAATGAAAAAAAAATTAAAAATGCTCCAACTTAAAGGTACTGTACACCTCGGAGTCGTGGCGCGAGAAATGATAATGATTTAAATAATAAAATATATTTCAATGGAATTCAGTCACCTTTCAAAACATTCCCTTCGGACAAACATTTATGCATTGAGATGAGGAAAGTATTCCCACAGGAATTAGTATTTTGAGAAAAAAATTATGAGTGCTAGTATTCGAGTGTTTTTTGAGAATGCAAATACACAATATACACTGTTTGGAACAAGCGTAACATATGTATAATAGCAATGAGGGCCACACCTAGATAAACGTAATAGTCAGAGGTTGACCTGTATATGTAGGTTAAAAAGCATTGAGCTACAGCTAATAATATTTAACATAATTATAATTCCCTATCACTGCTTCCACCCTGACCTTTCAAGAGCCCTGTACAGAAGGCGCTATGTCGCGTCTGAGGTAAGGAAACAAGCAGGCAGGTGATAAGGGCTAGTCTGGCTGTGCGCGGGGAGTGAAAACGGCGTGCAGTGTGTGTCGTTGGCATTTTCCTATGGAACTTCAAAAAGAGTCCCTATTTTTTTTTTTTTTTTTTTTTTTTACATTTATGAAAAATGCGAAGTAAAGTCCAGCACATGCTTCTCTATTTCCGTTTTGCTATTACGGTTGTTATTTTTTGTGTAGCAGCAGTCTGAGAAAGCCGTTTTTGGTCAATTTGAGGTCCTCCGAAACGATGTTTCTAAGCATGACATCTAAAACACAAAAATATAGAAGCATAGTTTTAAATATGTTTTCTTTCCGTAGATAAAGATATCGGACTCAGGTTTAGTAGTATTCCTGAAAAACACTTTCTCCTAACAGGCTGCAACAATGTTCTTGCGCCAGCTGTATAGGACTCTTAACAAGGTCATTTTGTACTTCAAGGTAACATTTGTGATGTCTAATATTTTGCGTCAAATGTTCGACATTTAAGTTAGCAATACTATTGCGGATGTGCCACAGTACAAGGAATATATGAATATATAAGTTCTACCAGCAAAGTGAAAGTATGTTGTATAATATAGAAGGCGGCACATCAAGATACCAGAGTCTGTACACGCGCTGAGGTAATATGAAACAGCTGCGAGGGTCGTGCGCATATGTTGTTCTTGCAGCAATTATTGGATATTCTTAAAACAATTCTTGTCTTGATCGTACGGGTACAGCTTGGAGTTGATGTCGTATGTGGTACGTGACAGCGCACAATTATTTCCCAGCAGGCATTTGTATTCTTGAGACTGTAACATCGCTATAATGTGACGATTTTATATCGACTAACCACGCGAAATAACCGTGCTCAGTTTTTACACCCCCTCAGACACAATTTTTGTGGTCGCAGCGTTCAAGCCGAAGTTATCTCTCTCTCTCTCACACACACACACTCCCCCCCTCTCTCTCTCACACACTCTCTCTCTCTCTCACACGCCAGCCACGAGATCTCTAACGACCCGGCGAATGGCCTAACGTATTTGCCCTCGGCCCTCTCCTCCGCTGCTTTAGCGTGCAGCGTTGGCTGGGAGCGTAGGCGAGCCGGGTTTGTTTGTAGGGACCGCGCGGCCGTAACACGAGATAACATGTCGCGATAGTTAATTGGTCGGCCATACGTCAGCCTACCGAAAAGCCGTTTTAAGGTTCCCGCCCGGCGTACCGGTCAGCTTCCCAGTACGTATCTCCCAAGGCAACGTGATGCCTTCGGCACTATTTCACCCCTGCGGCACACGTCATGTACAGCCCTGCTTCGAGCGGTCCCGACTCCCGACATTGCTTCTTATGCCGATCATAAATAAATACTGTTCACTACTTCTCCCTACCCATCACGTAACAACACGGTTAGTTTACAGCCTGACGTGGCGTTAACTTAGAAATAACTACCATGTTCGAAGTGGGATTCGAACAAGCGACCTTTACGTATTACCGTCCGTGTAACGTATCCTTGACCAACTGCTTCTGTGGATGTTTTACTGTCATAACCTTCCCTTAATATGTCACTGCAACTTTGGTAAAGAAAAACTGTGTCTGTGCAGCCCGAGGCTTTTCTACCTGCGCTATGAATGTCTCCGCTTTTGAAGGTGATGTCTGAAGTGAAATAAAATAACTTTCCATTACATTATTTTTGTGGTTAAATGAAAATTAAAACATCGTGGTGGATAAGACTTAAAAACATGTAACCAGTCATGCTATTTACGCAACTTAAATTTCGGTACAGGTTAAGCTGTCTAGAAAGCGCCAGATGCCGACTTCTAAAATTAAGAACTGGTTGAAAAATAGACTAGCAACCGACAGTGGTAAAGCCAGTCTTCGCCCTCCGAGGCGGAATTTTGTTTTCTTGGCACTTCGTGTAGGTGTGGGGGGGGGGGATAAAGTGGTGAAATAAACGGCGTAGGAGAAGATGGGTTGAGAGAGCAGATAATAATATTAGATGGAGGCCTACCTTTTTAACGAGTCATATTTCTTCAGTAGTAAATGCGTAAAATCGTACCAGTAATGTGAAATTGCGACACTTAGCTATCAGCATCAAATGTAGTATTCAATTTACTTTCCACTCTTGTATTGTAATAGAACTGCGTGGACTAATATGATGTACATTGTAGTCAATGACTTGTATTTCAGGACAAATTCATAAAATTCCCATGAAGTTAAAATTATAAAAAATTAAGAGTAAACTGCTAAAGGCCTTCGTTTAATTTCATAGTTTAATTAAGACTTTTAGGAATCCTTTGTAGCTATCAAAATAAAAGCGGAGTACCCTCCGTTATCTGTAATGTTTACGATGCCGCTGTGTGGTACAGGATCGCAGAATGTTTAGGAATACAGAAGAGAAATATCCAGTAGGACGGCAAACTGAGTCACACACGCCAGCAATATGGCTTCGCTGGCCAGCAATATGGCGGAAAACCTTACTGCCAATCGGCGTAAGGCAACTGGCCTGCTAGCTGGCTGGGGCAATATAGGTGGTTTGCGATTAAACGAACACTTTAGAAGGTCATAACGTCTAGAAAACTAATTAAAAAATAATATATATTGTGACCCTAGAAGCGAAATTCTAAGTACCGTACAAAATTATTACTATTAAGGGTGGTTTGTATTAAAAAGGTGACAGGAAACTATAAATTATCAAGAAGGGAAAAAGTAACTACAGATTAAAGTGCTCACTTTATTCCAAACCACCTATAGAAATCTTACAGGAGCCAAGCAGACACGAGGCTGGTATCAACAGACTCGGATAGCAAATAAGCGGCGTAGTTCGCCCGTATCAAATGAGCTGCCACGTCATTTCACGTCTGTATTTATATTTAGTCTGTGGCAAGGTTGTCTCAAAGTACGTTAGGAAACTCTCTATCTTATGTTTTGTTTCCACTCTTTCAGGAACTTAAACAATTCATTTTCTAAAAGTAATCTATATTTATTAAAACTGTTTGCGGGACTGCAAAGTTTCTTATATTAAATTCGTAAGCAGACAAAACTCGGTAGGAAGCTTTTAAACAGTTGAAATTTCGCTTTTTTTTTTCTAGACAGTTGCATAAAAATTTCCACGGCAGAGACTGATGAGTGAAGAAGGCTTCTGCGTTTAAATGGAGTGGTCACAATGGAGCAAATTTAAATTTCCCTTCCTTGATTTAGTTTTATCCTATGTACCAGAATCCAAGGTTTATTTTATAAACTAATACGAGTTGTTAATTTTCACTTGCATTGTTTAAACCACGTATATTTTTTGTCACTGAAATTGTATGTAACCTACGTTTCGCCATAATGAATTTAAGTTGTAGGTCTACATTTTTTTTTGCTCGTACCACTGTGTAAAAATAAAATTTTAAGACGTGAGAGACGGCTTCAAGTGAAAATTTATTCACTTAATTTCAAGCCACTGGGAATCTTAAAAGGGCGTTGACTCCTATAGGCAATGACCTAGGTAAAAAAAACTCTCTTGAAAGTCTGCGATACTTGTGCCTAGGACTAAATGGCTGCTGTTGTGGTATCACACATACGTGGGGGGATGGAGACATGGCTGCCCTGTAGAAGCAATCGTCTAGACTAGATGTATAGCTCCACGCGGCAATAAAGCAAGGCGTCAGAGACACACGCCGTAAACACGCGGCGAAAGCCGTAAATTGATTCATGCGGCGAGGCGCCCTAAGCCGTTTACAACGCCCGTTTATGATAATGATGACAATGGGAACTTCCAAAACCCTTTCCCCCCTCTTTCTCCCCTCTTTATTTTTCCATCGCCACTGTGATTCCCAAGGAAACACGCAGTGAAGGGGTAATCCCAAGGGGGTTTAGCGCCGGCGTCAGGCATGATGTATGCTCGCGATGATAACCTATTGAACCCGCTGGCGCCGTGCAGCCTTGATTTACGCCTCGTTGACAACTGTCACGGTAAACAACAGTCCTCGCTTCTGTTGCTGAAAGAGAAGGTGGGGAGGGGGGATAAGTCAGGGGGACTGGGGCGAGATTCCCCAAGACCCATATGCTTTCTAATTACCGTTTCCTCTGAGATATTTACCAGCGACGCGCTGCATACACACAACTGCGGACGGAATAATTAATCTGCCCGGTTTCCCAGCCCCCCCCCCCCCCCTCCTTGAACTGCTTCCATTAAAGCCGGGAAATATTAGTTCGCAAGTAATTGCTCGCGTGAATGCCTAATGAAACAAATTAAAATTACGTCAAAGTACAGCAGACATGATGAGGATTTTTTTTACTCAAGTTACGGGAAAGAAAACGTTCATTTCACCCGACGCCAAGTTTATTCGCGTTAGGACTTTACGGCTAACTGAAAAGAATCTAATAAAACCCTCTGCAGACCTTACTCGTGCTACTAAAGGTAATTAAAACCATAAATATGTTCCTTCTTTTGTAATCGAGGTTGGTTGGTCGTTTTATTTGCGTATTTTATAGTTTTCAAGGAAAGCATTAGCGCAAATTATTACTGCGTTTGTGACAGCTAACAATTATGAAACTAGTAAGTCTATCAGAAACAAAATTCTTCTGAGTGAAATTTTCCGAACAGCTATACATTTTACGAGTGATGCTAAACTGAAATCGGATGTACACAGAAATAACAAAAGAATGTTTCTGAGACACGAAACTGTGTTTTATGTTTTGGTGCGGATGAGAAACCTCTCTGAAATGATGCAGTAAAAATATACACATACTTTTAAAATGTGAAAATCACAGCATCGAAGATGAATATTACGTAAATCTTCTGCTTGTGCTTAGGCCACTCAGTCAGTTATGGCTTCGCACCCGACGTTTCTATAAAATGTATTTTTCTCGTATAAAATTTAATATTGAACCTTGGTTTTCCTATCATGATACATTTTTGTTTATACGTTAGTGTTGAGATGAACAGTTGAAGAAACGGCTTTTTATGTTAGTAGTTTTCGTTGCAAAATATTGTTTGTGGTCAGTGGTAAGTGGGCTTTACTTCTCGTTGACAGCGAGGTCATTGGAGACTGTGACACACAACTTAATAAAATGACAGGAGCTGGAAGAGGAGTCGGACATGGCCTTTAAGAAACCATCCCAGCAAGCGCCTAGAGAAATTTCAGGAAACAATGTAAAACCGAAATCAGGATGGTCGGAGCCGGGGATCGAACATGGGTCCCCCCGAATGAAAGTTCGACGTGTTACCGTTGTGTTACCTCGCAAAAATGTGTTGTAGAGTTAAATAGAAGTGATTCTTACAAATGCACTTAGATATACAGTCTGACCGCAAGAAGTTACAGCCACACATGGGAATAATTCCCCTCATAATTAGGATCAAAATATAAATTACATGTCGGTCCCTAGTTAAATAAAGTTCAACAATTTCACTGCTACGTCTACAATGAGAAAAATAAAATGTGAAATAAAAAAACATTCTATGGATTAAATTAGGTAGGCTTATTGAAATATTTTTGCAGAATCTTAATAAAAAGTATATGCGTGTATATTTCTTTTGGGTATTAAAATCTTTCTGCAGAACCTTAGAAAAAAGTATGGGGGTGTACAATATTTATCTTTTAACATTATTTCAGGATACAAAAGACACACCACTGAAAGTCTCATACAAATGACGTATTGGCGACAAGACTGCACGCCAGTTCAGACGCGCTTAGTGGCTACAATGAGGCAAGATATGCTCCTGCACTTCTGAGCTTCGAACGCGCAAAATACGTCAAAAAAGGTGGCCACCTTAAGGCCTCGCTCTTTAGTTTTGCAGTGGTTTCGAAAATATTTTTTAACGCAAATAAATACATATATAAAAATCCAGTCTGGCAGTTTTAACACTTATATATCATCGTTTGTATATGAATTTTTCTGTTGCAATACACCAAATGGATTTTTCGATTTTTCCCCCCTGAAATAACGCATATTTTGTTGTCAAAATAAGCCAAAATGAAGCAATATAATTTTTTTCTAGTAGACGGTACATTATTTTTAAAAACCTCTCTGGCCAAACTGTGTATTGTATGACTGCACACAATGTCAAATATTTCAAAGCACTTGGTTAAAAAAAATATTTGAGATATTTTCAATTGTTTGAAATAAATGAAAGATCATGGCATTATGGAGATTTGTTCATACCATATATTTATATTTAGTGTTGTGATACAGCAAAAATTCAATTTAAAAACACATTTTAAGTTGCATTATGTGTAATTTAAATTTTCCGTTTTGTTTTACATTAAGCTCCATAGATCATTTATTCTTTACGGCAACTACAAAAATAAAAGTATTAAAGTTAATTGCGTAATTTATTGTGGTACTTTACTATGGAAATTAAGGAGCTGTATACTATATTCAGGTACATTGACTCAAATTTTAACTGATTCTTCCTTGGAGATTGTAGTTTAACTTAAAAATAATGTCACAAAAATTAAAAATTGCAACGCTAAACATCGATTCAGTTTACGTGCAAATATTAACAAAACTTTTACTTTCTTTTTCTTCCTTGCTAATTGCAGCATTTAGCTATCAGAAATAGTACTTAGTGATTTGTATATTACTGATTTTACTTTCTTATTTTTTATTCTTTATGTGTTTGATTCAGCGACTCTATAACTTTCTCAGTTTTATTGTATGTTTCCTAACTAAATTCTAAAGACAGGGGTAGTTAATGAACGCCCTATAGACTAAGTTTGAGTCACATCCGTTTAAATTTTTGTTTGTTTTTTCTTGTTTTTTAAAACGTATTGCGTTTTTTTTTTACTTTTCCGTAATTTAATTTAGTGTTTTTTTTTATCGCGCTTTGGTTATAATCTTCAATCCAGAGGCATTTTTGCCACGTGCGAAGACTTATATGGACTAATTGCGAGCGCCGGTTAGTGCAGCTTTGTTCGTCCACAATAATAGCGTAAATTTTGTTACGTGGCATTTTAATAGCCGAATTTAGGCACCATCCTTCACTTTGGGGCTGTTTGCACTGATTATTTATGAAGCTGACGAGTTTTTGCATACTGTTTGATGTTTTTGGAAGTGCGTCTGCAATAATAGTAATTATAATTTTGTTAGTGCACAAGTGAACAGTTTTGCCCTGAAACCTAGGCTACGCCCTTTTAAGTATAGCGCTCAACTCAGGCGCTGTGACACTACGTAATTTGTGCTCACACGAAGGCTTGGCGAGGGTAAATAAGTTATTATTTTGAAATCCCACGATAAATTGTGTGTGATATCATACATTGTATTTACGTCCAAAGATTATTTAATTGTTCTTTGACATTTTCCTGATTCGGAGGTCTGAGATTAAATATCTGATCCACAGCTCAGATAAGTTTGGGTTAAGCCGAGGCATTAATTAAATAAATACCTAATTAAACTATTTTGGTGATGAACAGCAAACTTTTTAAGTGATTTACGGTTAATCTGAGCTCTCCTAATTTTTATTTTCTGAACTTTTATTTTTTCTGAAGACGGGGTTTTTATTACGTTAACAATTATTAGACATAATTATAATATTTGTAAGGGTATGGTATATCTGAGGATCTGTTCAAGAAATTAAATTTTGATCAGATTTACCAAATACTTTCAGGTTATTCTAACACATAGTCTCTTTCTATTGGTTTAATTAATTATACTTGTTGCTACTTTGAGATTATTAAAAGAAGTTGAAGATTATTTGGGGAGTATTTTATTTGTAGTTTGTACCCTATCGTCTTCAGTCGTGGGTTTAATGCTACAATTAAATAACCAGGTAGCTGGAGATGTCTAACTATAACACTGCAAATTGTTTTTTCTTACGCACAGTTATTTGTAGAAATGCAAATTTATGTTGCAACAATACTCCTAATTGATTAATTTATAAATATGTACAAATAAGAACCATAAGTGTTATGCAGACACCCGCAGATATCTTAAACTTGGAAAAATAAGTTACCTAGTTCTTGCACTAAGCTGACGATATATGCAAATGTTCCTAGTCGAGAAGCGGCAGAGTCTATTCGTGTAAGTATTGATGCATATTATTATAGACGGTTCAGGATAAAGTGAGCACTAAAAATAGCCCTGTAAAATTTCTATTTCCAGCCGATTCGTATCTTTCCGCGCTTAACGACTTACGAAGGGAAATGACTAACCTCTCTTGACACGTCACTTTATGTTTGCGCGTGTAAGATAAATTGTACAGTCGGTAGCAGCCGCTGTACTTTGATAAATAAAATTTGATTAACTATGCGAAATTAAAGCACGTCGATTTCAGTTGATTTTATTTTAGTATTGTTGTATTTAAGTAAGTAAATAAACGGAACTGTTTTCGGCAAATCGCTACCAACCATACAATCAGTAAGGGAACTATTGTTAATGTTGAATAATACGCAGAAAAGACTAGTGATAATTTTCAAAGGTTAAGCTTTAAGAGTTCACTTTATTCCGAACGACCTATAGGATAACCGATGTCACACTGATCTCTATATTTAAACCTTAAACTCATTGTGTACCGCAATCACACATTCACCATACCTACACGAGAGTATAAGGGAAATACATACATAAGGTATATGTAGATCGCGATAAAATTAGAACTTTTAAAGTCCAACCTGTTTAGATGATAAATTAAAAAATATTATTTGTTATACCCGGAGACATTAGTTTTTTGGTACAGTATGATCTATAAACTTTCACTGTTACTTAGCTTGCTTTGTTAATATGAAAAAGGGGCCGGAAAGTCTAAATTATCTTCAAAGGAAAAGTAACAAGGGTTTCAAAATTGCTCACTTGATCTCGAACCCCCTATAGTTCCCTATTTATTTTACACATATCAATATACTGAAGTTTACAGATAGGCACCTCCTCGCGTGTATGAAATATATACCTCCAAGAAGAATAAGGGGAATTCATCATATGATGGTGTTATATTAAACATGCATTCTGTAGCTGAAGTGTGGCTGAACATCTAGAATTCTGACAATCGCATCAAGAATGCAGCTGCCGCTACCAATCTTGTTGCGAGGACCCTTAACTTTAAGCAGATAACCACAGTAGCTCCTTGTACAGTTAAACCGTTTTACTGTTTTCCTTGCGACGATGGCCGTAACGACAGAGCAGGAAACAGGCCAGGAGCAGGTACCAGGAGAACAGAGGCAAGTCGTGCCAGCCACCGCAGTGTAGTCCGCCTCCGAGCATGGCAACTGAATTTACGCGTGGCTCTCCCGGCGCGGCGTATACAGCGGAATGCAATAAACCAGAACACGAAGAGGGAGAAGGTTGTTGTCCGGCTACGAGCTAGGGGGGCTTGTCGACGGGGCAGCGAACACGGGACCTCCGCCAGCGCCTCGGGGACAGTCCCACGGTAGTGGAGGGAATTATGGGAGACTGGTGGGTTGTTGCGACACGGTCTGCGTGAGGTCGACGAGGTCTCCAGGCCCGCGGGGAGATGGACGTCTCTTCGCGCCACCAGCACGTCGTCTTCACACGCCGCTGTAACATCTGATAACCGTGGCGCAACAGAGGCCGGGGCGCCATCCACTCCCCGGGCGTGTGTCCAAGGAGAACAAGTTCCACTGCTGCGAGGGTCACGTCGCAGGTACTCTGCACAACTGACGCCATCAAGACCTGGCTCGAGAAACTGCTCGACCTGAGTCACTGATATCTGCTCAGGAATAGCATTCGAAAACATTACACGCTTGTATACCCATGTAAGGTTCTCCAGAAATATTTAAAGGTCGTTTTCTTGCGGTTGAAAATGAGTGTATTTGCGGTCCTTTTTAGGCATGAATCTCTTTATTCATAGTGTAATAAAATAAGAGGTATAGTCATACATAAAACAATCCCCTTTTTTTCAGTATTACCGTTTCTGCACTTTTAGGTCTTGGAAGCGCAAAAAAAAAAAAGTTTGTTCAGACGGTTATCTTAGGGCGCTGCCCACCACACGTGTTACGTCAGGCTCGTAACTTCCTACACACACACACACACACACACACACACACACAAACACAGAGAAAGTTTTGTATGTGCGTAACCACCACTAAATTTTCTTCATCTTGATGCGGCACACATTGCTATACGATCGCTTTGGCTGTTTTCTGCATACCCTGAAAACTTTGAGCAAATGAGTGTTTTCGTGGCCAAAATACTTGAAAACACATACCCGTGCGTTTTTATCCACAATTTAATCCCTGCAGCAGTATTTTTCTCTTCTCACAGCAGCAAATGGATTCCTGTCTGAAAGCGATATCTTGAAATGTGACTTATTTATTGATTATATTCCGAACTCTTCTAGAAATACTGTCTATATATAGACATCACGTTTGACTTTAGTCCTATCGTATGTCATTTATGAGGGCAAAAATAGCGACAATGACAAAATTGCATTTATAGGACTTCTTAAACAGGCGCTTGACGGAAAAATTTTATTGATTTAAATTTTTTTATATTTGTACGAAATATGGTTTGTTTCATAGACATACGTTGTAACTATTTTTCATTGCAAAGAAAATTTTTTAGCTTTCATAGTTTTTATATAGGCTAATGGCAAATCAAAGTACAAATTTGCATAAAACGGTTTACGCTTTACAGGAAAACCAAACGACTTACCGAACTTGAAAAATTCGTACTGAATAATGAAGTTATAGGCTACAAGGTCTCTCATACAAAAATAAAAAAATGAAATTATTTTGAATGTTTAAAAAATTCTTGAACTTATTAATTTATAATTTCAGAATTTTTTTTAAATAAGTTTTTTTTTAATTTTTTTTTGTTTTGTTTTTGTATAGGAGACCTTGTAGCCTATAACTTCTTTATTCAGTGCGAATTTTATCAGTTAGGTAAGTCACTTGGTTTTCTTGTAAAGCGTACAACAGTTTTATGCAAATTTTGACTTTGACATGTCATTATATAAAAAGTGGGAAAGCTAAAAAATTTCCATTGCCGTAAAAATAGTCATAATATATGTCTACAAAACAAACCTTATCTTGTACAAATATACAAAAATATAAAACAATAAAACATTTCCGTCAAGCGCCCCCTAAGCTACAGGAGAAAAGTATATCTTGGCATTTGTACTTCAACCATTTGGTTTCCGACACATGCAATAATATTACACTGTTACTTATACAGGATGTCATGTAATTCGCGAATACGGACTACACCACGTGAATAACTGACCAAAACTAAAAACAGAAAAAATCTTTGGTGAAAAATCGTTAGACCCTTAGTTTACGAGAGAATTTACTTTAAATCTCCGAAAAACCACGGAAGTGGAAATGTGGGGTAAGGTTGTTCGTAGACACGAACTGCACCACGTGAATAAGTGACTAAAACTGAGCAGAAAATACTCTTTGGCAATGAGTCGCCAGGCACTTAGTTTACGAGATCGATCCAAAATGCCTGTGAGCGGGAATGTAAGGTAGTTTGTCCGCACTGCAATGTCATTTTGCTCGTAAATTAAGGGTCTGACGACTTTTTACCGAAGAGTATTTTCTGCATAGTTTTGGTTACTTATTCGCGTGGTGCAGTCCGTATCCGAGAATTCCGTGACAACCTGTATAATACGAGTGCTATGGGACTACAATGAGAGCGACAAGGACCTGAGAGCGAGCAGGCTCTAAGGGCTACTTCAACTCACTCACCACTTGTATCATCACATCTAAGCTCAACTGGCGTCTGTCTTCCCCTCGAGGACTTCTCTTATCACACGCAGTACTTCTTAGCTCACTGGGTTGGGACATCGGCTCAAACGCTCGCCCCACATCAGTGTAATTCGGGGTCGTTTTCCGGAGGGGCCGACCCAGATTTTAGCGTATGCGAGTCGTGCTGGAGTCACATTATTTGGCGAGTTTTCTCAGCGATCTCCAGTTTCCCTCGCATCATCATTCCGGCGATAGTCGATACCTCTTATCACCCGTCAGCACGGCTGTTAGGTGAGTTCTAGTCTCGGGTGTCTGGGTCAGTACGGCTTTGATGTTTCAATACTAAACATACTATTACTCACAGGTACGTACATAATCCGATTATGAACAAGAAGTTAACAGCATAACTAAAGAGTCTACTACCAAATTAATCATAAGCCACCCATTTCGACAAAGAGTGTCTCGGAAATTTTAAGCAAATAGTTAATGTTCTTGTATAGTTAAGGCGCGAACAACATTTAAAATTTGAATCGATTCGATGCAGTAAATTCTCAAATTCCAATACGTTTTAATTTTTTTCCAAGAGCACTGTTTGACAGCATGGTGACCAGAACGAACAATATACTAGTACATTTGCTGCACTTATTTGATGCTTTGTTTGTATACCAAGTATCTTTCAATTAAGGTAAATGGAATGATATATTTTTTAATGTCATATTACAAATGTCAAACATTGAAAACATGTTAAAATTCATTTCCACGGTATTATTCATAAGCCAGATTCGGCACAAAGCTGCGCAGTAGTTTTGAGATAGTATGTACATCTTACGTACACTCCTTTGCAAGCCGGAAGAGATTATTTTTATGAGTGAGAGGCAACGAAACCGGTCAGTGAACCGCATCGTCCAGCAGTATCCCAACATGTGAAAATCCGTGTCTGTTCCGCCGAGAATCGAACCTTGCTTAGAGACAATCGCCAAGTGCGGCCCCGTACCTTTGTAAGAAATAATTAAATAATTTCTTTCAATTTACTTTCAATCAGTAGAGTTATTTTTAAAATTGCTTTATTGCTCTGAGTGATCCGTATTGCAGCATTCTCCATAGTTCCAGCACCGGAGAGCTCGTAACATATTCGACAGGTAGAGATGATGGCATATCGCGAAAATGTTTTGGGTCAAATTGTCCTTGACAACGCTGTAGTTAATTGCAACACATATGATGTACGTCTGACACAACGGAGCTGTCTACAGACCAATAACAGGCATCAAATATTATAATAGCCGGATTCTTATTGACTCAGTGAAATATGAAATCACCTCTACGTACCAACAGTCAAGTTTTCCCGCGCTAAACCATCGTCTCTATCGATAGGTATATACTGGTTTTTATTTCCGTGGCGATTTTGTAGTGATCGTCCAAATCTATCTCTAACTGTATCGTTACCCGTAACGCTACTTAATTTAGTAATAGTGTACGCAATGACTGGTAAATCCATAGTAAAGTTGGCAGCGTCTTCAATGACCTGCATGTAAGAATTCACTGCCCTGGGTATACTCAAGACCGAGCCATTTGTCTATTAGCTGCTACTCATTGGAACAGCAGACAGTGAACAAATAGACGGAGCTTGAGAATGCACAGGTCAGGGAATTTAACAAGCTGGTCACTGAATTCCTGAAATATTCCCTTCACTATAAACATGGCAACGTTACAAATCAAAGACAAATGAAATAGTTTTGTGCAGAAATCAAGAGCAAGAATTCGGTGTAGTGGAAACTCATCTCTGTTCGTACGTTGAGGATACCAGAGGACCAGGGCGTCGTATCCCGTTGCAGACTTACCACTGGCCACTCGTAGACATCTGCGTACTTCTAAGGATGACACGGAATGAGGCACTATAATGGAGAAGCGTTGGAATGAGAAGGGCTGCGAAAACTGGAGATCCCCGAGTAAACCCGCCGACCATACAGTGACATTGTCAAGCAGGATTCCCACGTGACCGACCCCGCCGGGGATCGAACCCGGATCGCCTTGTTGGGAGGTGAGTGGTCTGACCACTCGGCCGTCGCGGCCCCTCACGTGTTCTGTGGAAGGTTTTCAATCAGCAGGTCCATGGGTAACATTTTTACGAACTGAAAGTAGAAGCTAGGCTGAGGGCGTTCTACTGCTTAGTTAACCGCCAACCAGACGCAGTCTTCGCCGAGTCCACGGAGCAAATGGCAAAACAGCAGGGAGCAAATTAATTTCCGAGCGAACTGCGGAACTTGACGTTCATACAGACGGTATACATTCAAACAATCGGCCGTAAACATTTTACAGGTACTTCAGGCAAATAACTTTGCTCGCCGTTAATAAAACAAAAGGCATTACTCACTGGTGAGATGACATCTCGAGCAAATAAACAATATCGGTAAAATGCTGAATAAATAACACAGGCATTGCTTAGTCTATTAACTTCCAACCAACCCGGCTTCGCGTGCTAATCGGTAAAGGAAATCATACATATTACTAAGCTATATGAAAGTTAAGGTTATTCATTTCGAAAGTTTTGACGTAGGAACTGGCCCAAAGTTAGTTTATTCATAACTAATAGCATTTCTCTTCATTTCAGATTTTAGTAAAATTAATTTCAGCTATAAAAGTAAACCTACGTTTCTTGAGTAATATATTCGTGCTAATAAAAACTCACAACGGTTTGTGCTATTTTGTTTTCAATAGGACAAAATTAAGACAACAGTAAATAAATACAATAAGAAGATGGCAAATTAATGTTTCAAAAATTGCATTTTTAAATACAGTTTAATACCTGCTGAATACACTGTAAAAACTGTTCATTTTTAGACTACAGCTCATTTCTTATTAGTAGGTATATTACAAACTTTCGTAATTGTAAGCTTACAAAAATATTTCTTGTAAAATTATTTGTTTGTCAGTTTACACGATTTTTGTTTGTACAAAAGTGAGGAAAAATTTGTAATCTACCAAAATCATAGGTTTCTCGTAAATCGTATAGGTATACGCAAATTTAAGAGCAAAATTTCAAAACTAGACATGACCACAAAAATCAGGAAATTATTTAAACACTGTTTCTATCAAAGTCGGTGAGTTACACAATAGTAGTTAGATAGATTTAAACAAAAAAATTGCATGTCCCTTTTAAAAATCAGGCAAAAATATGTGTTTTCATCGAAAACATGACACGTCCATCCCACTGTAATTGTGAATTCATAACAGACATACAACAGCTGGTATCTGTTGAAAGGCGCAGAGTTAACGGATACCCGCCTCTGACAAGGTTATTACTTTTATTCAGAACTATACACGACAATTATTTTCCTTTAATGAAGGACTTAATATAATATTTATTCAATACGTATTATTGCTTACCATAGTTCGACAAAAAATTAATAACAATAAACCTACCATATTTAATTTTCGTTAGTATCCCAACATATCAGGTGTCTTCGCTTTCCTGTAAAACTGTATAAAGTAGACATGTCTCATTTTGACAGTTTGCTCCTCAGTTACATTCTCTGGATTGCATTTTTCTGGAATAAATTGAATATTCACGTTAAATACGGGCTTCAAAACTAAGAAAGTTATGTCATTGAACTGTACATTAAATACGTGCAAATAAACAACAAATAGCTCGTAAGTGAAGGTTGCCTAAGGGTAAGTTGCGCGATATCCAAGCGCAAGGATGCAGGTTCGAATCATGGTGCAGCCACTAAGTTATTATCTAAACATTTTACATTCCATAGTTATTATTTGTTTTAAAGTTACTTAATAAATAAGTCCAGTGTCATGACTGGAATAAAATTAATATATTTTAAATCTAGTTTATCCTAATTACTAGTACATATTCAAGTATATGTCTTGTAGTTTAACAAACATAAACACTGTGTTTTACAAGAACAACCTTTGTAGTAGGAATGTCTTCGACAAATGGAAATGGCTTACTAGAATTGTCCTTGTAAAAACTATATTTTTAGGTGACTTACGAGGAAAATGAGGTTTATAATTTTATTAGTGATATTGGATCATTTCATCTAAAATTGTTAAACCATAACGAAATCAGTTAGCTCCCAACCTGATTTAGTAGAACTTTCGGCGGCTATGATCATTCGATGACAGCGGTTTTAAAACACTGAATACTGAAAAAGGAACGTTACGCGTACTAGAAACATAATTTCAGCGTTGTTCAAATACGAACGATATTATCTTCTTTATGTGATTAACTACGATATTTTTATAATTAATTTTATTAATAAATAGATGCATTTAATCTTTTCTTATTATTTTCCCGGTAAATTTCAAAACAAACATTTCTTGTCTTGGAATTTCGGCAGTCAAAATCGTTAACGGTCAAAATAATTCCTTCCTTAACGACTGTGAAGAAGCTGTTCTGAGTTATTTATTCAGTCTTGTCACCTGAATAATTTGGTTGGTAACGGACACATGAAGAAATTCACGAAAGTATTGTGTAATAGATTTTTTTTTGTTTCTTTCATGTTATTATTCGTCACATAATATCGAATAGACAACAGTAAACAAAGTGATAGTAGAAATGTAAGTGCCAGTTTGAAAATACTGGTTTTTAATGAAAATGAGAGTTCAAATATGAAAGGTTTAAGAAAAACCTTTAAATCAATAACTTACAATATTCGGAGTCAAATGACCTCGGATGGCTCAATAATGATAATTTCTATATAGCAATATAATAATGTTCAAAACTAAAATAATTTCTTGCAGTGGGCTACCAAAATAGCAACCACAGTTCTACCAAACCATATTAAACAAGAAATCTAATTTTGACTAACGTTCATCAATAGTCGTGACTCGCAGAAAATAATTTTTTAAAGTTCTGATATTTTACAAGCCACGGCTATCTTGGTCAGCGAAGAACATGAGTTAAAATCAAGGTTTTCTAGTGAGCGTTCTAAATAAGCAAATCAGAAAAGTTTATTCCAAATGAAATTAAATTTGAAAATTAAAAAAATTCGCGCTAAATAAACATAGTATTCAGCCAACTTCTAAGTGCAAGACAACTCTGCGTCCCACTGCACACTACTAAGTTGAGAGGGGTACGTTACCAAAGAGTTGATAATTCGATGGAAAATGATAAGGAACTCTCTCATATGGTAGTTCGCATCTCGCCCTAACCTCTATATAGTCTGGGACGATCATGTGTTTGAAGACGAACTGCTTCCAAGGCCACGTCGTGGAACCTCTCGACCTCTTCATTCACGGTTCATAACAAATATTGCCTTGTCAAAATACACTGTCAGTAATCCTGAATCAGAAGAATCGAAATTTACGTTTGCAAAATGGTAGAACCGCATGTATCAAATCGCTAATGTAATATTTCTAAAATACCATGTCAATAGCTTAACACAGCAATATTGCACCAAGTTTACTGTATGAATGAATTTTCGTCTCGTCGAAAGCGGTTACTCACAACTTGACACAAAGATAGGAATTGGGAGAAGAATCGATCATCATCCCAGTATATGCCTGAAGCGATTTCGAGAAACCATGCAAAATCGAAATGAGGATTTCTGGAGTTGGGAATCGAACTCGGGTCCTCCAGAATGCGAGTCCAACGTGTAACCGTTGCGTCACCTCGCTATACTAACGTTTACTTAAATTATTTTAATTTTAGATTAAAAAAACAGGCTTCACGTCCCCAAATATTAAAAAAGCACTAGCACTGTTCAAGACAAGTGTGGCAGGTGTTAAAATGTAAACACGACAATGTTTTTTCCTTGTTTTCTTCGAGAAACATGCGGCTTATCGGTGGTAGTTTTTTAAACCCGTTGTCAGTAGTGAAACACGCGTCATACGTACACTCAACTAGTGCTATCAAAGTGGGTCAAAAGATAGTGTGAAGCTAGTTTACCGTTCCTATCTGCGTTTTGTGTGTTAAGGTTCTGCGAATTTTTCAACGATATCCTTAAGTTAAACATGCACCGTAAATTTTGTATTGTTAAAATATAAATTCGCGATAGAGAACACTTCAATATACAAAACTATCCGCATACCACAGATAAGATTATGGACGCGGGGGCAGTCAAAATTGTCGTCGCTAGTTAGCTAACTACGAGTCGTGGCCCGTTTTTTTATTTACATTATTTAGTAGGGTTGTCTGATTCCTCTACCCAATTATATTTTGTTGCATAAAAACTGAAGTTTGTGTAGAATCTTTTTTGTATAACCGTTACCAATTAATTCGTACAGATGAAGTGATTATCTTTAAGCTGTTATGCACTCATTATTACTATTTTCGCTATGAAATCTATCATGAAACAAAATGCCAGTGCAAACGTTTTACCAAATTGAGAACTAATAACATTTGGCCCCAATAAAATACAGTTTTTGGTTATTATAAATGTTGAAGAGTGCTCAGTTGTATTTTAGGCAGTAATTAGGCATACACAAAAATCACGTATGTACAAATGTGGGGTGTCACAGGGTCACCACTCGCTAAATACCGCACCCAGCAATAAGAAGCCAGCTGTGCTTATAAGAACAATGGTGGCCATCATCCTATGTACAAAAATTAATGTTTTTTGTTAGTTCGTCTCGTAAGCGTTCTTACACCATTCATCCGATTGCGATGAAAATGTGGTGGGTCGTTGTGCGCACGCCCACGAAGGCTTCTGCAAACAAATTGGGTAGGGGCGGGGGAGGGAGATGCAACTGGGTAGGCTATCGGGTTAGAACGGGATGCCCAAAAAATGTTAGTAAAAAAAATCTCCTTTGGTGACTTCGTTGTACGTCCGCCGACAGTGTATCTGCCAAAAAAAAAACATTATTTGAGGGATTATGGACAAACCGGGTACAGGTGCAGAACGATACGAAATGACCTAAAAAATCCATGGACGTTGCAAAGCATGCTGGGACATACACAATTATTTTCTCGTCTATATAGATGCGTTTGTATCGGACGGATTGCGAAGGCAATCAGATTTCCAAATGTAAGTTTTATAGTCCTAAATATTCGTAAACAACGGTTAATTTTACGTATAAGACCTACGGTAGCCATATAGAACATTATTAAAAGGGTCAAACCATACACGGAGAACCGAATTCAACAAACGCGTGAATGAGTAACACACGACCCTGCTTTACTTTTTTTACCCAATTAAAGTTGGAAATGAATTATATTGTACATACTACTCCATATCGTATAACAAGTTGTACGTATTAGCACTTGTAAAGAAAGAAATTGTTCGCGATTAATCCTAAGTGTTATCTCTCTGTAACAGATTCCGCATTAACAGGTATAAAAACGAGCTTTAAAGCGCAGTAACGTTCCAATAGGTTACATCAAGTCGCGAATCTATATTGACCACAAATCATAATCACAACACGGAAAAAGTATTTAATACTGGAATGAGGACAATCTCCGCATGCGTGTTCCTCACGAAAACCTAAGACGAAAACATGTTCTGCACTTCACCTAAATAGGCCTACAATATTAACAGAGTAGTGGGTCTCTGAACATCGAATTTTAAAACAGAATTTCCCAAAATATCGGAAACTAATGGACATAAAAATACAATATTTTCAGCAATGCTTAATGTTACTGGGATCTTCAAACCAACATTAAATGCTGCTTGATACCTTCCACCCTTATGGAAATAACAGGGATGGCTACCCTCTAATTGCATACCACTTTTTAACCGTCCGAATTTTCTAGCATTTGAAGATGGTTTATTGAGTAATGAGACCTGTTTAACAAAAAAGATCGTCTTGTTGCAACTGTCTAGGATATACTGTTTATGGACAGAATACAATTGAGGATTCGGGTCGACATACAGAGCCTACAGCACAGGCAATGCTGCGAAAGCGCATGTGATGGTGGACATTCGCTGCTAATGACATGCACAGTGTTGTTAAGGCTTGAATTCAATCGCCATACTGAATTTTATTATTATTTTTTTTAATTCTATAAAGAAGAATGTTAAATGTGCTATTATACCTCAAATTCTATGTACATTTCGCTACAGTATGGAACTTGCGAATTAGCTGTTAACATATAATTACGCCGCAATGTGTGTGCCAAATTTTTTTATATTCATAATTTGCCCGACAAATTGCGACCTATGTATACACTATTAACTTCATTGCCGTTCTTGTATTGTAGCTCAAGGTAAATAGAATTTGAGGTATAGTCGCCGATTTAACACTTTTCTTCTCAGAATTCCAAAAAACCGACAAATAATAAAATTCGATATGGCGACTGAAACCGAGCCTAAAGCCACAGACCAGTTTGTCCTGGCATTCTACATATATATCGTTTCAGCCAATTCCGAACGAAAATTGTGGGTCCTGGGCAGCTGAAACACGTGTAAATGATATTGTATCGTCATACTGACAATAAACCAAACACGAATAACTTCGGGAAGTAATACTAAAAAAAGTAACACCACAGTTTCGGCGTCAATGTTGTTTATCTGAAGTATGGCAGCTACAACGGCGGCGGCAGTCTAATGGTCACGACGCTTGCCTCCCAACAAGACGATACGGTTTTGATTTCCGCCGGGGTCACAGCAATTTTCACACGTGGGAATCGTGACGGTACGATACCGTAGGTCAGTGGGTTTTGTCGGAGTTCCCCCATTTCCATTATCCTCCGTTCCCAGTGCAACTCCACGTTCGCACCATGTCACCCCTCTATGGCTCTCAAGATCTTAGATGTTATACGAGCCACATGAATTTCTTAATTCATTCCTGACCGTATTTCTACAAGATATACTTTACGTTCGTTGCTGATTCTTAACTCATAAAATCGTGTTTACGTTTGTTGTACTTTAACAACGGTTGTAAATGTCGCCATTTATTATATTTCAATAGTGCAGTGATATGTATTTCTATCACGTGATACTTTGTTTTTTCAAATGCAGCTCACCCACAATCGCAACCCACACAGCTACTACTACTATAGGTGATTCGGAATAAAGTGAACACTCAAAAAAGCCCTGATTAATTTCTATTTTCTGCCAGTTTATATCTTTCCGCTACATGTAAACATCAACATTGCCACGTGCTTTTATTTACATAGTCTTGTACAATGTTTACATTTACGTTACAGTGCTCCGATAAATTTTAGCTACAATATGTACTCATTAAATGCACG
>PNEQ01072741.1:0-10421 GCA_003012365.1 Medauroidea extradentata
AAATTTTCATCCCTTAATATCAAATGGTTCCCGTCAAATTCAATAAAAACCATACTTGCAACCCCATCTTCACAGGGGTTTCCTGCCCTTAGGAGTGGTTTCCAGGCATTCGTTGCCAGACATTTTCTAACTGTTATTTTGCAAGGAACATCCTGTCACAGTTTGTCGCAGAGCTGATGACTCACCCTGTATATTCCTCGGGTCGGAGTGCGATAGGCGTGTCTGAGTTGTCGATCAGCCAGGCTCTACACTCCACGCTGGCCTTCCCCCTCCCAGCCAGCCTCCGTAGCTTAGTAGGTTAGGCGCCAGTCTACTGTAAGGTGTGAGACATGGACTTGGGCGTTGTGTTGTCCCTACACCTCACTTCAACTTCAATCGCTCAAGACCTCGTTGTTTATTGGCAGCGAACCCCTGTCACCTTCTGTCACCCACATTATGACCTGCCAGAAGGCGAGAACACGTAATGGTTTTTATTTCATTTGTTTATCAAATAAAAACGTTTTATTAAATGTTTGAAGAACAATATAATACGCAAATTGCAAATTCACTTAATTATAAACATTCTTATACGCATTTTTACAGTATTCTTATTTGTGCAAAAATATTACGAAATTTGATTATTAAAAAAAGGTTTTTTTCCTGTTACAATACTTAATGTAAGACATTTTTATTGACGTAGGCTTAATATTTCTTTTGGAAGTGTAAATGGCTCCCCTATGACATTTTTATGGACAGTGTGTAGTAAAGGGTATCTCCTTCTTTAAGTTTTGCACTTTAACTAACCCAGGTGGTATTATTTAAGTGATAGCAGTCTGAAATAACAGTTTTACCAATATTAAGGAGCCCCTAACTCATAGCCTATTTTCACGTTTGTGTTAATTCCTAATATTTTTGAAGTGGTAATATGAGTAGTGGTTTCCCTTAAACTAGATAAGCGTGGCAGCCCTGTTCATGTGGCAGGTAGCTACATAGGCCTCTTGTTTGTATAAAATATGCTTGACGACTTTAGTGTAAGGAACCTGTATGCACTTGAAACAGTAATAATGTACTTTAGGACTGTTTGCTCGAGCGATCGCCCAGAGTGGTACAGCTTTGCTGTGCGGTGGTTGTACTCCACGTGACGTCAGCAGGCAGAGAGCTGTACGACACGCGAGGATACTGGGCAGCGACTCTGAGGATCCACAACAAGTAGCAGACTTCCTGAGGTCTATTCCAGCTGAGATGATAGTGGCGCATCAGTCTCAAGTACTGTCTGAGCAGGTGTGTCAACATTACCACTTATGTCTTTTAATTAAATAAGTCAGCCTTCCAGCTAAGTTTTGTTACTTGGGAGTCTTGAAGCGGTAGGAGAGGAATGTAGTAAAGACGACAAGGCAAAAGGTGAAAGATCTCTCAGTACTATGGCAAAACTGATGGTTGTTGTTGGTGAGTTTGTTGTTGGTGTTGGCCACAGTTGAAGGTCAAGTTACATAAGCGCAATGGCAGAACTGCTTGTTGGTGGTCTTAATTGGTGTAGCAGTGGTTGATGTTGGTCACTCAAAGCATTTCATTTCTCATTTACGGTTGTTGTTGGTTTTGTTGGTGTTATAGTTAAATTCAAAATACTTAACCGTTATATAAACCAACGAATCAAATTTCAGTGTACGGATAAGTTATCCTAAATGCTAACATAAAACCATTATAAGCATAGCTTTATTTCTAATTTCCTGAAACACAAAACACAACACTGAAATTCGGGTCCGAAATCTTTTATGAATTTTAATTATTTCAGCCGTCCATTATTATTTCAACCGTCCATTATGCCAACCCACGCTTGAAACACCAATCTTTAAAAAGAACAGCTGCCGTCTATTGCACGAGAGGTCTAATGAACGTAGATATTTACTGGCGCTAATATACTTAGTGCGTACAAAACGTGTAGCACTATTCACTGTCTCTATTGATATTATCACCTACCATCCAGTGAATAAAAGTTTCTTTCAGACTATTTCACCGGCGGGAGATTTGTTTCCAAGACCGTTTGCAGGAATTCCAGGCACCTATGTATGTAAATATGCAGGATTCTACGCCATCCGAATAAACAACATCACCCCCTCTCCTCCAAATGTGTTCAATTTCTCTCTGCAACGTCTGACGCTACCACATTATAATACAAGTTTTGTGTTTTTACGTAAAGATGCTCAAAATAGCATATAAATAAACAAATACGACCACCTCTGGTACTACACGCTGTTGACAAATACGCCCCCCGCCCCCAAGCCCTCCTAATGGCGGTAGTGTTCATTTCTTCAACTAAAAGGCTGTAGCATATTGTATTGCTAAAGATTTAAATGTATATCATAGATTTAAATAAAGGTTGCCAATCGGTACCAGCCGATCATATGTAAAATACTGCTTGTATGTCTTCATATAATAAAAGACTTGTATCCTCGACAAAAATTCGTTTAATATTTTCTCCTGAATGCTGACTCTTCTGTTATTTTAGGGTCCTTCTCACATTACATAAATTTCGCATTTAAATACTTAAAACCTTGTATAATTGACTTATTTTCATCAAATAAGTGGAAATTAATATCTATTAGAATTTTCTGAAAAGACGTACAATTTTATTCGTTAAGAATTTTATCTCAGTGATTTAAAACAAATTCTGTGCGTATCAAATATTAAAAAAAAATGTTTTATAACAGAGTGTTTTCATTCTTCTTTGAAAATATTGAGTGACCTACTTATATATATATATATATATATATATATATATATATATATTTATGTAAAGTATATGTTAAGCTTTACTTTTATTGGTAAATTCCTACTGTAAAAGTAAATAATATTCAGCAAGTGCACTTTTGACATTTTGTGTCATATCGAAATTATTGCTAAAAAATAAATTATGTTCCTTTATGTTGCCAATTTTTCTAATAATCATTTCCTAAGTACTCGTTATCCTTCCAGTTCAGCGAGAACATTACCAATTTCTAATATTTTCTCGAAACAATTACTCCTTGAAGGGGAATTTTTTGTGTTATCGTTTTATTAACATATTGTTTTCGTATATTTCTAAACAAATGTAAACATTTTTGAATGTTGTTCTTCAAGGAAAAACATCGATCTCTGCTGTTGCCTTACGTACCCAGCGAGGAGTTTGGTCCAGACGCATTTCTGCCTGCTTCTCCTAGAACACTGCTTCATGAAGGACGGTTCACTAAAGTCCCATTTATTTCAGGAGTTACGTCTGCTGAAGGCAAACTTATGCTTGTGGGTAAGTACATCGTAGACTTGAACAAGGAACTGTAATTGTCACTGTGCCCGTAAGTAGCTCGTGATTGCTCGTGACCTTCGTGTTAAGATTACGTGGAATACTGTTAGGCCTGTTACTAAAGCTTCATACTCTAAATCGACACATAGCCGACGTATTTAAGTTTAAAATTGTCTCAGAAGGAGGTAACGAAATAGTATTCTATTCGACAACCAACAGAAGTTTAGAAGAAATCTAGAAACAGTTATTTGTGTTGCTATAGTCATCAGTATAATTTTTATTTCAAAAGTATTCAAGGTACACGGATTAATACAATTAAAGGACAAAATTGTTTGTATAAATCAAACGACTACGCGATAGTGATTTACTGTCAAAATTATTACAACCATTTCAATATAACCTAAGAATTATCCTTTAACTTTGTTTAGAGCTTTATGTTAGTAGTTTGATGTATTACTGTAAAACATGGCAGCCATTACCATATAAGTTACCTGAAAAATATCTTCCGCTTCATTTAAAGAATTTCGTTGCGGGTGGTGTGGTGAGTACCGATCAAGAAACATTCACTCGCAGAGACGCAACAATAGTATGTGTGTATATCCTGTGTATATGAGTACAGTTAATACCGGATGTTGCATTTAGTTTGGTCCGTGATTTGAAACAATGGAGGTTATAGTGTTAGATAGTGTACAAGGTTTGCTGATGGGGAGTGGTAATATTACAAGGCAGCGACTTTAGTTTTGTGTCTGACATGTCATTAATGATTTCATATGAGAATATGTTTTTTCTCTGAAGGGATTGCTGTTCAAACTAACAAAATTTAATTTTTAGCTGCGTATTTTTAATTTCACTTGTAAAATCCATAGTTATGCTCACGTAAGTAATATTTCTATGTTTTCATAAGTATTCGTTTGAAAAGCTACTAAATATATGGTTATATGTTGTGACATACCAGTCAGATTGTGTTTGGTTATTTTACGCAAAGTCAAATTATTAGTTAAACACTATACAGTGATGAAATCTGTGAACATTTAGAAATGTACTGCAACTTAACCAGTTAACTGCCTGTGTCATCAGTAACATGACGGTAACTATACCAATTATTTATTTATATTTTCATGCACGCCTAAATAGATAACTATTTCTAGGTTTTTATTAATAATTAATTGACAATCATTATTATAACATTCTGTAACAAGTATTAGTTGTCATTGGTTTTAAAGCGACTTTTTCTTGTGTCTTGGAACTTGTTTCAGACACATTCCGTCGCATGGAGCTTTCAGAATTGGACCAACACTTCGAGAACGTTCTCCCGTTAGACCTAGCTCCAGACATTGGCACTAAAAGAAGCAAGGAAATTGCCACGACTATAAAGAAATTCTACTTCGGCGAGAGTCATCTTGATGATCACACAGTTCCTCAGTATATAGACGTAAGAATTCTGAAAATGGTGCTGTATTAACTCAAAACTAAATAGGTTTCAGTTCATAAATATCACTAAGAATTGTTTCAAAATATCTGAATATAGATAGATTAGATATTTGTATTAAAATTACAAAAGCAAAATCTGTAATTTCGTGTCATAACATATATAATATTGAGAATAAAAAATTCTTGTTAAATATATTCAAGATTGTACAGTATCTTTCCTTACTGTACAAAATCAAATTAAAATGTTTTCTGTTCTTTATTATTTTGATAAAACTTATAGTTTGTCTCTAAAAAAACATGGTATTATAATGAAAATGTATTTATTAATTTATGAACATAACATAATCAGGTAATTAAGTGTTTTAGTTTGTTGGTGTAAAATATTTCTGATGTTCCCAATTACTAAAAAATATTCAATGTATAGTTTTGTAAGGAACATTTAACAACTATTTGTTTGGTTGATTTTTATAATTATTCTTTGCCTGTATCTTCAGGTGATATCTGATCTGATGTTCATGTATCCCTTGCATGAGACGATCCAGTCGCAAATTAAATAGTCTCCACATCCAACGTATATGTATTTGTTCGACCACGTGAATGAATATGGCATCAACATCCTGACAATGAAGGTGGATACTATCCCTGGTGAGTTAAGAAAAATGATTGGTAATATAAATACGCTACAGCATGTTATGTATTGGTGATATTTTTCTAAGCGTACAACCAGCAAAAAGTTTGTGCTCTAAATACACTTGTCTGATAACTAGGTTCTTAATATGCCATTTTTTCTCGTTGTGTTTGACTGGTGTAATATAATGAGATTTGATCCACAGTGCTAAAGTTTCACTGGACAACCCCACGTCAAACAAAAAAAAAATTTTTTTTTTTTGTTGTAGTAAATTTAGTTTCAGTTTCGTAGTAGTTAGCATAAACTTTGATGGATTGTAACAACATTTCGAAGTGTAAAACGTTGAAGTAGTGTGAGGGGCCGAATGATCAGACTATTCGCTTCCCACCAAGGCGATCCAGGTTCGTTTCCCGGCGGGATCGGTCCCCGAACTTTCGCATGTGGGAATCGTCCCGGATGATGCCGTTGGTCGGGGGTTTTCTCGGGGATCTCCCGTTTTCCCCGCCCTTTAATTCCGGTACTACTCCATACTCATCTCATGTCACCCCTCACCAGTGCTAAAGACCTCGGCGTTAAGCGCTTGCTAAAAAAACTCTCACTCACTCGACGTAGTGTGCTGCAAAATTGATCATATAGGGCCCAAATCAAATAAACAATATAAAATAAGTAAATTTGTTATAATTTAGCCGAGAACATATTGGTTTGATGTTGCAGTATAATGAAATCTACTGCCAAAGATTCTTCAAGTAAGTTTGCGAATTGCCGCATTATTAACAATAGGGTCTATGTGTTTCACTAAACAATGTATTGTGAAAAACGCTAATTTAACCGCAGTGTAGTTTTTGACGTGATTTGAACTGTTTTTACGCTGTTACATCAAGTATATTTAAATAGACTTACATTACCAAAATAGAAACCCAAAGGAACATTGTAGTTATGAGTGCAGATTGCTTCAAGGTTGGTTAGTGTTTACTTTTAGCATTTTTTTCCGAAGAAAAAAGTAGGCTTATGAGTGACAAGTTAAGAATAAGGTTTATAATAATATACACCATCTCAGACGCCGGTACATTTAATCTTCCATTCACAGTTTACATACACCGAACCTCCACATCCTAAACACGACTCCATACACACACAAGCTACACTCCTGCACACGTATGCCAACCTCACACAATGTCACATTACATAGCACTACCTTCCTCTCCCTCTCATTGAACATGTTAACAAACGACACACATGAAGATGGACATTTACTCTACATTGTACAACACAACTTTGGCCCCTCTCGTACCATAACATGGGTTACTGGCGTTTATACATCAATCCTCTACATGTTGCTTAACCTTGCCACAAAACATTAAACATCGATAACATCTCACTATGCAGAGAGTAATAACAATAACATTCTTAAGCAATAAAACATCTGACACCTTTACCTAACGCAGCAAACTCACAACTATTGAAATTATGGCGAGTAACGTACAGGAGTATGTACCCTACGCCCCCTGCTAGAAACTCTTGGAGTTTCTGCTGGCTCCTGTGGGAAACCTCGAAAACCTTCCTCCTCTTCTCTTTCCATGTCCAGATCCCTAGTCTGACCTGTCCCTTCTCCCTGTACCCTAGGACGCGGTATGGGAAAACTTAACTCACAATCTGCCTCATCATAGGTACTCTTACGCAACTGGCACCGGTGTACCTTTCTAAACTTATTTTCTCCCAGCTTAACTATGTATATAACATTCCCTACTCGCTGCATAACACGCCCTGGCAGCCATCAAACAATGTATTTGCTTGTCTGTAAGTTCACCCAAACTTTTTGGTTTGTCTCAAAATCTGGTGGTACCACCTCCCATTGTTGTGCTAATCTTGATGTTTTTGTAGGCTGAAGCATTGACAAAGGGTGGCGTGGTGTGTATGAGAAAATACATGCCATGGGGGAAATACCTGTTACTGATGAAGGTGTGGAACGGTAGGCAAATAAACAATCATGTAATCTTTGATTAACAGACAGAGTGTTTCCTGGATGTGCCAAAATGCTTCTACTTAGCAGCTTCTTGAACGTCTGTACGGAACGCTCCGCAAGCCCGTTCGACGACGGGTTATAGGGAGGGGAGAATAGGAGTTTTATGGACCGAAGCCTACAAAACTGGGCCAGGCCTTGAGCACAAAACGGAGGTCCGTTGTCACACACTATGACCTGCGGGTAAGCAAACCTTGAGAACACTTCTAACAAACATTTAAGCACTGACTGGAATGTGGTATCCACTGGTAACAGGAAACATTCAACCCATTTTGAAAATGCATCACACAAAATTAAGTACTGCTTTGAGTTGAACTGAAAAAGGTCTAAATGAATTCTTTCCCAGGGTGACTGGGGAGAAGGCCAGCTATATATAGTCCCTTTTGATCTTACATGTTGTGTTTGCTGGCATACCGGGCAGCATTCAATCGTTCTACCAATGTCCTCATCCATGCCATTCCACCAGACATAGGAGCGGGCTAACATTCGTGTGCGCACTTTGCCAGCATGACCATGATGTAATAATGACAGAGCTTTGGGTTGTAGTGCTTGAGGAATTACTACTCTATTGCCATGTAACAGAACTCCATTCTTTGTGGATAACTTGTCTCTAATGCATAAGTAAAATGATAATTGGTCCTTTCCACTAGTTTGCCAACCCTTTGTACACATTGAGATAACCCTACTAAGTGTTGGGTCCTTGGCAGTTTCCTGTGCCACTTCGTCTGGTGAAATCAGGGGTGTCGATAGGTACAGAAAATTACAATCTGGCATATATGTAACACCTAAATTTGGCAACCCTGACAATGCGTCTGCATGTGGGATATGTTGACCTTTTTTGTAGACAATACGGTAATTATAGGCCGCTAAAGTGACAGCCCATCTTAGTATTCGCGATGATGCCATGTGTGGTAACTTCTTTGCTTCTGAGAACAAGGAGTTGAGTGGCTGATGATCACTATAAATAGTGAAAAAGTGGCCATACAGGTATTTGTGAAATTTTTTTATCCTAAACATTACTGCCAGTGCCTCCTTATCCAACTGGCAATAATTTTTTTGTGCGGAAGTAAGTGTAGCAGACTCAAAAGCTATTGGATACTCCACTCCATCTACCACATGACTCAGTACTGCTCCTACTTCATACGCCGAACTATCGACATGTAGCACAATCTCCTTAGCGGGGTCAAATATAACTAACACAGCCTTCTCCGACAAACAGGTTTTACTTCGGTTGAAGGCAAGTTCACATTCGGACGACCATACCCAGGGGACATCTTTGCGTAAAAGGTTGTGAAGTGGTTCTAGGAGGTCTGGGCACATTGCAATGAATTGTCTATAGTAGTTCAGTAACGATAGGAAAGCTTTCAGCTGTGTAACATCTTTTGGTGCTGGTGTTGACAAGGTTTTGTCGATTTTGGATTTTGTAAGGGACTTCCCAGCCCCTGAAAACTGAAAACCCAGAAACTCTAACACCGGTACAAAAAACTCTGATTTTTCCACATAAATTTTAACATTATAGGCATCCAATTTTTCAAGCACCACATCTAATGTTCTAGCACAGTCCTTATGATCCTTTCCCCCAATCAATATATCATCTAGGTATGCTGCTACCTTTTCAACTCCAGATAATATATTGTCAATTATAGATTGGAAAATAGCAGGAGCGGAAGCCAGGCCAAAAACCGACCGATTAAATCTGTACAGCCCATTTGCTATGTTGATGGTTAACAGCTCCCTACTAGGGTTGTCTACTTCTAACTGCAAGTAGGCCTGGGCCAGATCCAAATGGCAGAACACCTGGCAAGCTACAAATTTATTGAAAAGGTCCTCTGACTTAGGTAGGGGATACTGATCATCCCTCAAATGAGGGTTCACAGTGACTTTTAGATCTATGCATAAACGGATCTGGCCTGACTTCTTGGGAACAATCACAATGGGGCTTGCCCAACTACAAGACTTGACACGTGAGATGATACCGGCCTGCTCTAGTTTTGCGAGCTCATTCTTAACCACTTGACTCAATGCATAGGGAACATCATATGCACGATGGAACACTGGAGTAACACTTTCTTTCAAATTGATGTTAACTTGGAACTTAGAAATAGGCTTATCATTATTTGTGACAGAAAAGGCATTTTTGTACTTGCTCCTTAACCTAAAAAGCACATCGGATTAGTTTCCTACATCTACCTGACTTACATAGCACACACTTCCCACTGATGCGCTATTCAATATTTTATCCTGCCATCCTGGCCACAACACATCTAACCAATCCCTTCCCAAAAGGGCCATGGCAGACAACTCCTTTGCTACTAATAAAGTGAGGTTATGATACACTCCCGACACTTCATTCCTTACAGTTACTGACACAGCCCCACATACAGATAACACACTGCCATTTGCTGTTTTTAATACACCCTGAAAAGGTTCCGATGAAACTTCTCCCAGTAACCTCTGATAGTAACTCTGGCTACACAGGGTGACGGCACTTCCCGTATCCACAACAAAAGACATATTCACACCGTTTACACACAGCTGTGTTTTCGCCGGCTCCGTTGGACATCCAGTGGCTAGCGTACACACAATGCTATAAATTGAGGACTCCTTTACCTTATTTGGGCAAACTCTGGCTATGTGGCCAGTACGACCACAGCTGAAGCAAGTCCATTTTCTGGCTGGGCAGCTACCTGGTGTGTGCTGGACTCCACAACTGCAGCCCGATTTTGCGAAACTCGGCTCAGGTTGCGATGGTCCTGCGTAGTTCCGGGACGCTGCTTCCATTGGAGCCTGACGGCGAGCAAAACTCCCACGCTGAAACTGGTGGGGGCGCCCTCTGCCGATGTTGATATACTGAACGTCTCCTAATGTCGACTGGTCGGGAACTGGGTCTACCACTGCGTTCACTTCCCGGGACTCCGCACTGCTCATAAGCGCTGCCGACTTAGCTACCATGTCCATATCCGTAACTATTTTTTCAGCCTCCGCGAATTTAAGTTCCGAAGATTCTGCTAACAGCCTCCTGACCATTTGTTCTGACAAAACGCCGGAAACTAATCTGTCTCTCAACGCTTCGTCCAGGAAGTCCC
>PNEQ01072742.1:0-10421 GCA_003012365.1 Medauroidea extradentata
TATTTAATACACTTCAAAATATTTACTTATGATCTTATTGACATTCATACATACATTATAATTAGACTTGATTGGCGCGAGAATTATGTGACGCTATAGTCGACCTCAACTCGCTGTGGCCGTTATCGCTTGCTCCGTGCTTCAGACAGTTCAAAACTCCACCAACAGGTGGCATCAGAGTTAGGTTCTCGCCGCCAAGATGCATATTTGGTTGCATAATTTGCGTGCGTTTGCCCGTTTTGAGTATATACACATTTAAAAGTATTGGAAATTACTTGCCGAAATGATGTGACACCATCGGTAATCTGTATATTATGTTTTACGTTTGGCAGCCTAAAAACAACATACTTTTTATTTCACATGTTAAGAAAATACGTTAATTATTGTTTCTGAAGTGCGTCGTCGTTGTTCGTGGCAGTAGAACTGAACGAAACTTGAATTATTGAATAGCGTGTGTCATGTCTGTTGTAGTGGTTGTTTTGCGTTTCAAATTCAAATAAAGTATGTCCTCATTTACGAGATTCGTAACGGCAATAGTGCGTGTTGTTTAGATTAGTCGATGGACAGAAACAAGACATTAACTCGCAGGTATTTATAACTAAGATTACTTTTTTTTATCTTACATTCAGCCCCTGTGCATTTAATGAGTAGATATTGTAGCTAAAATTTATCGGAGCAGTTTAATGTAGTTTTAAACATTGCACGACCCTATGTACATAAAAGCACGTGGCATTATTTGTGTTTACACCGGCGGAAAGATATAAACTGGCAGGAAATAGAAATTAATCAGGGCTTATTTGAGTGTTCACTTTATTCCGAATCACCTATAGTAAAGTATACTAAGAGGAGTCAAATACATATTTCTAATAATTTAGCAGTATATTTCCTTTTATCAATAATTAATAAATTTAAAAAATATCAGTAAGTATGTTTTGTAATAAATTACATGTTTAAGCGCAGTCTGTTTGCTGTGACTTAAAATATTCTGTTACACTTAAGGGTGATGACTGTTAGCACTAAGTAAAGTAAGTACTCAGTTGAAAAAGTCAAACTATTTGAGAACGAAACATAATTATTCATACTTACATGATTTTGGAAGTTGATTGAATGTCATCAGCCAACGGATCTCTGTTAGTAAAGAACTCAGGCAATGCTCCTCTCACGGTGTAATACATATCCAGTACTTGCTTGCACCTGGACAGCCTGTACTTGCAGAAATACAGGAACCTCTCTAGAAATTGGTCATCTAAACGAAATAGAATTTTTGTCAATTATTTTCTCGCCTGAAATTAGTTGTTAAATGTTAAACGTCGTATATGAAACACATTCCGCATAATATTATTTCAAATTTTGAAAATATAAATAATTGATATTTGTTCTGCCGCCAGGTAGGAAGTCTTAAATATTTGCACTTCATTTTTCTACAAAAACATACATATGTTGGATCTACGTAAAATAAATAAGAAGTGAAGTTTGCACGGGAAGTAAATTTTGAAAATTTGCCAACCAGTACAAAATATTGAAAAAAAATTAAATTAAACCGCGACAACGAAATACCTGGAATAAGGAACTCAAACTACGTACGGAACGTAAAGAAAAACTTGCGTTCCTAATTATGAGCTAAAAATATTAAGGCTTTGAAGAAACAAGTCTTTTTATTAGTTTCATGTACTCAAATATTAATATAAAGATTAGCCAAATAATTTAATATCGCCGAGGAAATACCACATAACTATCCTGCGATATCAGCTTTTAACAAAAAGTTAAGTTAGACCATTTAATGTTTCTTTTAACTAAACTTGGCGATCAGGCTAGTTTATGTTTAAATGTGGACTGCATACTGAATTTTTAACATACACTTTTTAATTTTCTTGAAATATGTGCTACTAGCTGCCCGACCGTGGCTTTGCCCGAGGTTTTTTTTTTTTTTTTTTGTGTTTAAGGGAAAACTATGCCGACAGCAGATATGACATTAAGGACCAGCCGAAAACGTATTTGAGGATTTTTCACCTCCAAAGCATAACGATACCTCACCACGGTTGATAGATAACGAGGATATCGAGAAAATATACATGTTACCGCTTTTCAACCCTTAGTGCATGCGTACGTTGCAAGGGGAAACCACCCTTAAATTGTCATACTTTAAATTGAACATTAACTCTTCTGCCACTTGCCAATAATACGTACGTAAATGTTATCACATCAGTTCTCCGTCGCCTTGCCTTACACTGGATTAGAACTCAAAACCTTCTACATACAAGCGGTACAAACAACTACGCTAAAATAGGTCCTCGGGATTCCAAAGAAATAAAATCTTAATATATAAAATGAAGTGTCCTGACACACTCACTCATTCACTCACTCACTTATCAACGCACAGCCCAAACCGCTGGACCTAGAATCATGACATTTTGAGGGAAGCTTCCCCTTGGCTCGTAGGCACCCACAAGGAATCGATTTTTCGAAATTCTTTAATTAAGGGGTTGAAAAGGGGTGAAATGTGTTTCCAAAGAAACGTCGATAGAGCTCGAACCCGATGGTCTATCATTGTGATTTTTACTTTAATGGGACACTCATAAAAATGCATATTAGCCAATTTAAGGATTTTTCGAAATTCAATATTTAAGGGGGTGAAAAATACTTAAATATGTTTCCGACTAACTATCGATATCTATCGAACCCTTCGGGATAGAGAGTTAGTATTCACTTCAAAATGTTGCTTACCTAAATGCCCAAAAATAATTTTAGGAATTTTTAAAATTCGACCCCGAGCAGTAAAAACGGGCGAAATGTGTTATTTATGAATCGTCTATGTTACTGAAAGACAATTGACTATCGTGGTGATTTTTACTGCAGTTGGTTACGTATACAAATATCAATAACATGACTCGAAGACGTTTCCAAATTCTTTAATTAAGGGGTGAAAATACGTGAAATGTGTTTTCGGTTATTCCTTTATATCTATCTGACCAGTCGAGATATCGAAGTGACCTTTGCTTTAGATTGATACTTTCGTAAATATATCATCATATACCATTAAATATGTTATCCGAATTTGGCCCCAAAGAGGTTAAAAAAGGGTAAAATGGACATTCGATTCACAATCGATATATATCGATTCCATTGATTTTTATATAGCGACGTGATTTTTGTTTAAGATTGATACTTATTCAAATACCTTAAAAGCAATTTCACGAATTTTCGAAATTCCCCACCTAAGGACGTGAAAAGGGGTGAAAACTGATGAAATGTGATTTTAATTAATCGTCGATATATCTTGAATCCAACGAGCTATTGTCGTGTTCTTCACGTTCAAGTGACACCAGTTAAGTA
Source organism: Medauroidea extradentata (assembly GCA_003012365.1). Taxonomy (NCBI): domain Eukaryota; kingdom Metazoa; phylum Arthropoda; class Insecta; order Phasmatodea; family Phasmatidae; genus Medauroidea; species Medauroidea extradentata. The sequence goes on from PNEQ01072742.1 coordinate 3,334, forward strand.
TTCTAAAACGTGATTCAAGGATTTTTCGAAATTCACTCTCTTAGGGGGTAAAAAGACCTGTAATGTTATTTAGATAAATCGTCGATATCTATCGAACCAGTCGAGATATACAGTTAAAATTTTTTAGGAAGAAGATTACAAAAATTTTCGAAAAATAGTTTTTAGATTTTTGGAAATTTGAACTCTCAGTACTGTGCAGGGTTCATATGTGTTTTTAAATATACTATCGATTTTGATTCGAATGAATGGGCTACCGTCATGATTAGCACTTCAATTGGATAATTATGTCTAAAAAGTGCTAAATTTGTTTTCCACAAACCCATGATATCTAACTAACCAGTAGAGGTATTAAAGTGTTGTTCGCGTCAGATTGATGCTTGCATAAGTATTTAAAAATTATATGTAATTTTTTTACTTTACGAGATAACTTGATTATCTTAATATATAAAATGAAGTGTCCTGACTGACACACTCACTCACTCATCAATGCACAGCCCAAACCGCTGGACCTAGAACCATGACATTTTGAGGGAAGCTTCCCATTGGCCCGTAGGCACCCACTAAGAATGGATTTTTTTAAATTCGATAATTAAGGGGGTGAAAAAGAGTGAAATGTGTTTTCAAGGAATCCCTGATATCTCATTAACCGGTAAAGCTATCATAATTATTTTATTTCATAATATTGCCCAAAGAAATGCATATTTGCGAATTTTTCGATTTTGCGAAGTTCGAAAATTAAGGGGTTGATAAGCAGTAAAGTGTGTTTTTCATTCATCCGTGATTTCTCCCAAACCATTTAAGATACGGGCAGCTATTTCATAGAGAAATAAAGACGAATTTAAAACAAAGATTTCAGCAATTAAAATACGCTCAGCAAAGTGGACATGATAAAGTTGTTTGTATTTGGTGTTTCAAAGATATACAGAGAATATAGTAACACCGTCAATTAATACGTAATTAAAAGTTAGTTACTCTTTTCTATAGTACACACTGACGAAGCCGCAAAAGGACAGCTAGTATGTAGGCCTATATATAGGTCCGTACCCAAAGAGGTATATGCAATAATATGACGGCAAAGTGTAGCAGATTGCAAAGTATCTCTCCGTGGTCATACCGCTTTCGGGATTTCTGGAACAATTTACATCTGCTTTTTTAGGTATTTAAGTGAGCTTCATTCCAAATCAAAAATTGTACCTATATCTCAGCAGGTTTAAGAGCTACGGAGGATTAAATTGAAACACTGTTTTATTGTTGTAATGACCTTCGAGGTTTAATTTAAAAAAATCCTGAAACAAATTTTTATGGATATGCGTATGCGTATGCAAAAAATACCTCGATATATCCACGATTTTAAGCGTTATCAAGGATTTATTGAAAACACATTTTACAGCTTTTCACACCCTTAATTTTCGAATTTCGAAAAATTTTAAAATTACGTAATATGCATTTTTTTAAAGCTTTGTTCTGAAGCAAAACTCACCTCGATATCTTAACGGGTTAAAGTTCTGTCGAGGATTCACTGAAAATACTTTTCACACCTTTCACCCCTTAATTATCGAATTTTGAAAAATACCTTATCTGGGGCGCCTACGGCGTAAGATGAAGACACCTTTGAAAATATTATCTCTAGGTCCAGTGGTTTCGAATGTGCGTTGATGAGTATGTGAGTGGGGTACTTTACTTTATGTATCGGGATGATTCAATTTGAAAGGCATTCAATAAATCTAAAGATTTATCCATAAATAGATACTCTCTTCAAACAATCTCGTTCGATCTGTTCAAGAAAACGGAATGTTAATGTTTACTATGTCTTCAGTCAGTACATTATTAAAATAAAATATTAGTTTAACATTGCAATGTTTTTTCATGCAACTGTTACAGTGTTTTGGCAAGTTATTGTTGTAATTAATTCTTGCTGGTTTTGGTGCCAGGAATTCCCTTTAGTTTCTGAGTGAAATCCCTTGAAAGCCAAACATAGAAAGGGGCATACACCAAGGCAGGAAGTCACGTACTTAGATGCCGACTTCTAAACTGGGAATCCATAGTTGTCCACCGTTTCCCGAGGGATGTCGTGTTATGAGTCTCTACAATGAAGCATTGACGGAATATTGAAGTGAAAGGGTGCAGGATAAATACGAGAGATCAAAAGCAATGACAGCCACGTTTCCCACATGCGAGAAATCAGGAGCGAAACTCCGTTATAAATCTAATCCGGATCTCCATGGTGGGAGCCGAGGGTCTAATCACCACACCACGGCAGCCTTATTGAAAATAGATGAAGAGAGACGAGTGATTATGAAATAACTTGACAAGATACATCACCGACCTGCGAGACACATTTACACTCTGGGTGAGCTTTCAATGGCAATCATAGTACAGGATAGCGACAAGTCCAGCTTGGTGGCATCATACATCCTTGGACATTGCCGTGTTACATTTTTCGCCTTTCATTTTCTCAAATGAACACCACTGAATCCTACCTGGCTCATCATCTGACCTTTGACTCGTAATATAAATTACAATGTTGCAACCTCACTGTACTCTTGATAAAATGCGATTACCTACAGGTATTACATAATTTTTTTTCCTAAGGTTTCTGCTCGTTCTCTTTGAACGCCATTGTCGTGGCACTTTGTGAACCACTGTATATTTATCTATTAATTTTGACTACAACTTCATGCGCACAGCCTGATTCGTAAATTTCGTGACACTGTACTATAAATGTAGGGATTATAAAATAATTTTAACTTTTTCCAGAAACGTTTTTTTTTTTCTATAAAGAAGTATATGAATGGACGTGAAGTACACCAGTGTATCGTATTGGTATAACTTTGAATTACTTATGAACTTTGTCTATGACCAAGTAAGTATGTGGAAAATTTGCTAACCAGCACTGAAAGACAACGAGCGTAAAGTTAGTATAATCCCGTTTTTTACGACGTATAATGTCTAAGCAAGAATCCCAGGACGTTATTAATTAAAACTTCTAGAGGTTCATCAACAAGAACGTCCAACGAGGGCCATACTCATAACTATGAGTATCGGTTTTATTTTAACTTTCGTAAAGGAAAGTAAATCCATTTTATTAAGGCTTACAGACATTCGAACAACCAACATCATCAACCAACCCGTAAAAATGTGCGATTTACTCGTGCAGGCATAAGGGAAGGCTTATGCTTATTGTTAAGTCAGTTCTGCATTGTCAGCTTCTAATGTGGCGTAACTAACTCATTTTCATTTCTGAGTTAAGTGTTAGTCTTAGTACCTTACACATAAAACACAATTTGTCAGAATGCCAAATGCCCGGCATTGGTGATCTTGGGTTAAACCTGCATGATATTAAGTCAGATAGTGCTCTGTCTATCTGCATACAATGTATAAATCCTGTTATATGTACATTTTTCATTTGATAAATTTCGACCAAGGTAATTTTCTGCAAGAGTAACTTTTCTGATATTGTGTAATGTCTATTAATACGAAAGGAAATCACAGCCCATTAACAATTAAGTATTCGAAACAGTGTTATAAAACGATAGGTGGTGCAGCAGTAGATTAATAAAACAGCTTCAGGTACTTCTTATGCCGTTAGTTTTATTATAAACGCATTGTGTTGTCGGGCAAAATCATTTTAAAATATTCAAGAAAGTATTTTGGACATACGCCGTTGCAACAAACGGTATGTCATATAAAATACGAAAATTCACGCAGACAGACAAGTAAACAACCAAAAATGTTTTGCTGCCAACTGGCAAACCATAAAAAAAAATCAGTAAGGAATTCAGGCAGTGAGTTACAAACAAAAAGCAAGGAATTATATCAACAAAAAAGAAATACACAAGCACAGAAAACCAACCAAGAAAGTTTGGGGAACTCAGGTTATTCCATAAAAAGTATTCCGTCAGTAAGTGACGAAATAACTAAACTACAGACACACATAATTACAACGGCAAACAGGAAAACCAAAGGAACAAAAAATGGCTGTTTGTAGACGACACAACAGAGGCATTGCGTGTATTATCTGGTTTACTGTGACACAATACACAGTATTTGATGCAATGACATGTGCCCGAAATACTTCTTTGATTAGTAAACTTTCCCCCATTGCAAGAATCGTTTAAAAATAAGAAAGTTTCTAAACAGTTTATTTGTTGTTATGTTTCTTCATGTACTCACCCTCTGGTTCTGGCAGGTGTGGTTGCTTGCTCAGCCAGTCTTTGATATGTTGCACATCACGCGCTGTTACTTCTGGATCTTGGTACAGCGTCTCTTTGATCTTCTTCTGTGTTTTTGGCGATGGAGGTAGCAGTGCCATCTTCGTGTCTGGCTACTGTCGTTTGTTCACAGTTGTGGGGGCTTGCGGTTCTTATATTCCTTGGTGTACAGCCCTGGGAAATAAAACAGTTGTTACAAATCCACATGCCTGATTGTTATTGTTTACAAACGAATTCGATTCGAATTTTAAACGATTTCATACATTTACATATGTTATGTAATTTTATTCGTATTTGTTTTGTTATGAATACTATTTATTTTGCAAGTTACTGTTTTTAATCGAAGACAGGTTTTTTCCCCCTTCAGAAAACAGTTATTTTGTTTCAGGTGTGATTGTGTTTCTGCTTACCCTTCCCGTGTTGCCTGTGTACACATATATGAATTTGTGTGTGATGCATGCTCGAAGAAAAAACCGAACGCAAATAACTTGCAAGCGTACACACGCGCAATCACAGTTTCACAACGAATTTTTAAAACAAGAAAGGGGGAAAAATGCATCGTGTTTGTCCAGTTATGTTATGAAAATTTCACGACAACAAAACTGAAGACTCGCAAAATATAGGACTAAGAAATTATCGGCAATATAAAAACAATAGAAAATGTACTTTTCCTAATCGATGCAGGTTCGATGATTTTAGATCGATTGTAAACACGTGTATACACCGCTGAAAATAATAGCAAGATTTTTTCTAAGAATTTGCCATTTCCGGGAACAAGACGAAAGTGCTATTCAAGTACTGTACAAAAATTTGCTATGATTCACAGTCGTAAATATAAAATATTTAGACATATAAACAATAAGTAAGCATCCAAGTATTTCCCTGTCGTTATTTCGGAAAACAATAAAACATCGGAATCAGATTGGCTAAATTGGGAATAAAACCTGGACCCTTCCAAATAAGATTTATGCGATTAAATACTGAGCCAAATTTCACGGAACATTATGAATAAAATAGAACAAATTTTTGTATAACTATGCAATAAGATAGACTCGCCAGTCTGGCTAGGATTATATCTGTTTCAATTATTAACTGTCAGTTAAAAGTAATTAATAAAATCTCTGCAACAGTACGTAGCATTCTTGTGAATCATTTGTCATGAGATATGTGTATTTGACGGTTGCGCCGAAACTACTTTTACTTCCCCCTCGCCGAAGAATTTACAACTTTTAAGTAATCTAGGCTTCTTTTCGTAGTTCTTCCCACAAATTGTACAAAAATGCAATCCGTTAAAAACTATAATTACGTGTGGCAGCCTTGAGATCTTACAACACTGTAACACTTTCCTTGTGTTACTGCTGACCTTGTTTCGGTACAACCGTTTTCCTGCACGTTACCATCAGATGTTCATCTTTTCCCGGTTCAAATATCTCACTGACTAGAGTAGTATCTTTGTACTACAACACTTTCGTAAAAGAAAATAAACAACTGTCTTTAATAAATGGTAAAAATAAAGTAAAATCACTTTGGAAAGTAATGACTGTCAAATACATAAAGTATTTGGTTGACGTAAATTTAATGATTAGTTTGGAAATAAACAGTCGTATATTTTGTTGGCCGAAATAAATAAGTGTGTTTGGTCACGGCCTTGTTGGATTAAACACCTTGAGAGATATTTTATGATTTCTGTAAATGAATCTTTCCACCAATACTGGAAACCACAAGGAAACCCAAGTTAAATTTTTACTTTCGGATAATTTACAGTTTCCTGTCACTGATTAACATGAACAATCCACCCCAAAGAACATTGTATGGGTATGGATTCTACCGTACTGAACATTTTACATGCTGACGTCACATTAAATATTATTTTTAATTATTGTTCTAAACACGATGGCCTTCAAAAATTCTCACTTTATCGCGAACCACCTACAGCAGTGTTAGCACTTACAAACACTGAGATCATACTCTCCCTACTGTATTTGCTCAAGGATATTACCTGCCACAAGGTCATACTCTAGCAATTCCTTATGGAGGGTACCCAATCACAAAAATTTACCCTTATTGCAAGATGCCAGTAAAAATAAGCCCTTTATTTTTTTTCCTCCGAAGATGTAGTCAAATACAATAATACTGAGTTACATATACTTACAACTACTACTTCAATGCGTACAGAAACGAATGAACACAGTGAAATTGAGGCCACGGACCAATCCTCTAAATCCACCTTAGCAGCCTGGAAACATGGTAGATATTTGCTACGATAATATAGTAACGAACTTCATAAAAAACGTCCGCGTGTAAGAGCGTTCTTTCTTGGTGGCCAGTTAGATGGTTTTGGTTGTGTCTTTATTACAAACTGAAATGTAATCTAGGCTTAACCATACGCACTTGTTTTTTAAACGTTCAGTTTTGTGTATCATGTAAAGAAAAAATATTGTGAAACCTTTTCTTTCACTTTAATAAAGGATGATATAATATAGGAAAAGCCAACCAATATCTCTATTACTAGAGCTACTGACCAAATGGAAACCAAACGCCTGTAGAAGTCATAAGAAGTACATTTAAACAGAATTCATATGATAGGAAAAAAAATGACTTCTACAGACAAGTCAGGCAACTAGATAAATAAATAAGCAGGAATTATGATAGTGTATGAATTTTCAAAATGCTGTTTCTCTACCGTGACCAAGGTGTTTAACTCGGGTACGAACCTGACCATCAATTAACTCACAAACCCGGGTTCTACTTGGTTTTCTGTGTTCTAGATATTTCCATTTTTCTGTTTGTTCCCGGAACAACTTATAAACTTCTTAAACTCATTGCTAGCTCAAGTTTAGAAATCTCAGGTCGATCTTAGGTTTTGTTCATTTGAAG
>PNEQ01072743.1:0-10421 GCA_003012365.1 Medauroidea extradentata
ACAAAAAATAAATCAACCGTTGACTGAATGAGTGGTTATTGATGAAGTCACGATGATTGGTTAACCTTGAAATTAAATCAAACTGAGCTATCCGGAGCACGCGCAAACTTAACATAACCTCAACACCAACTGCAGTAGACTACAACAGCAATAGTCCAAATAGCAACACGCAGCAAGACGCAGAAGGGACGCGTCACAATACGACTATTGGAAAAGTATCAAATCCAGATTTTGCTCAATCGCCACCCTGTTTAGCTCAAAGGTCACCACTGCAGATAGTTGTAAATTGATCTGACCACACCTCAATTGATGATCCATGATCTTAGAAGCCATAATCAATTCTTGATCCTTCCACATTTATGGCTGCTCATAAGCAGGGTATTTCCTGCAGTCAACTCTGTGCTCAAATGCTTTTTATCCCTTACACCGTTGACACACTTATCACGATTATTTTTATTCGGGCAATCTGTAAATTTGTGCCCTTCTTAATACATTGTGAGCAACCCTGCTCTGGACTACACTTTGCAGCAAGGTGGCCATATCTTTGGAACTTGTAGCACCTACTACAGCTGTTCGATATCATAAATTGTGACATCCATATTAAATTCAACTGCATACTCTGTATTTTCGGTATATCAATAATACAGTCACCTTTCGATATATCGGTAATACCGCAACCTTTCGATATATCGGTAATACCCCAACCTTTCGATATATCGGTAATACCGCAACCTTTCGATATATCGGTAATACCGCAACCTTTCGATATATCGGTAATACAGCAACCTTTCGATATATCGGTAATACCGCAATCTTTCGGTATATCGGTAATACCGCAACCTTTCGGTATATCGATAATACCGTAACCTTTCGGTACATCGACAATACCGTAACCTTTCGGTACATCGACAATACCGCAACGTTTCGGTACATCGACAATACCATAACTTTACGATATATCGATAATACCGTAACGTTTCGGTACATCGATAATACTGTAAATTTTTGGTATGTCGATAATACCGTAACTTTCGGTATATTGATAATACCATAACTTTCGGTATATTGATAATACCATAACTTTCGGTATATTGATATGCCGATAACATAGATTTTTTTATATCAACTTTCCAATTTTGGTTTTTCATAGCTTTTTTTTTCTATACAGATTTTTCTATGGTATTTATCAACATCACTTTTTTTAATATTATAAAATCTATGTACCATTAATTTGGTACAGTTTTGTTAAAAATATGTAATAAATATCGATAGTACCAAACTTGTAGGTCTAGATACAGACACAAACAATTAAGTGCTCCAATTTTAATCCAATGTGTAAGTAACATCCCACTTAATGTATTCCAGGCTACAAATATACACATTCTCATAAACCCTTGCACTGCAATGACGGCATAGATGGCATTAAATTATATCAATAAACGCAAGTGTGCAAGATCTTTTCCCATTCATTGATTGTTGATTTTTCTAAGCAAAAAAAACCATCTAAAACTGGAAAAATTTGCTAACTTATTATTATTCCAAGATAAAGACTTCGAAATCTCATGTATACTTTAACCAAATCATTAGTTTGACAAGGCTGTTAACTAAGAGAGTCTAATCTGGAACAGATTTCCCACGATTTGAACTTTTTGCTGCAAGTTTATCACTGACACAATTTTTGAAGGGCAGCAGGTTAAACCAATCGAGGTCAAACATGGAGAAAACCAAAACCTAAAGTTTTGAATGTAGTCTGCAAAGTATCTCAATATTCTACGCACCACTTCCATTATCATCTGTAACTGCGCAATTCAGTACTTAAGGGGTCTCCCTAGACAGGCTGCATATGTGTGTGTGATGCAGGAACAATAAGGTTGCCGTTGACTGACATATGTAATGTAATATCACCTCTCCGCACAAGACACTCAGCTGGCGTGCAGTGCTTTACCATTACCCTTTTTCCTATGGAACTATGAGAAGTAACAGTATTATTGTATTCGAGGCCGGCATAGTTCAAAGTCTAATGCTTGTTTCCATATGTAGTTGTGTTTTTCGAATCCGGTTGTTATTTTTATAGATACGGTAGTCTGAAAAAACCCATTTTTAGCCATTTTGAGGGGCCCGAAAATAATGTTTTAAATAAATGTGCAGAATTTTTTAAACTATAGCTGCATAGTTTGTGTGTTTCTTCTTTTCATAGATATACAAATATAATGTTCATTACGTAGTTTCATCAAAAAAAGAATAGTCAACTTGCTGCAACACATTTTAAGCGCAGGTAGGGAGGCCCCTTAATTACATAAACAGCAGCGGTGGCTGAATGGTAGATCATTCGCCTCCCACCAAGACGATCCAGGTTCTATATCAGCGGAGCCGACTCCCGGATTCTCACATGTAGGACCGCACACCATAGAATAGCATGGTTTCAGTTGATGATATGTTACGTAATTGTGTTCACGTGTGCGGGGAGCTGGCAGATGAGGAACTTGTTCATCTCGTCACTTCTTGTCAAGATGAGGCAGCGTCTTTATGACAACAAGACTAACGACGAACCAAACGACTGGCTGTTCCATCGCAAGTTTCGCTGATGGAGGCACTTGACCTGATCCATTGTTTCTATGAGCATAAGAATGCTTCGACGGAAGATTAACTAAAGTTTCATGAAGTCCAGTCATTTGTTATGTCCCAAAGTATTGTGAAAAACAAGCAAACAAAAATAGATCTTTTTTTAAGGAGTGAATTTTTAATTTTTTATGTCCGACAGAGTGAATTTTTTTTTGTTATGAGCCAATAGTTTCAAAAGTGGTTCTTTTTTATTTCTGTTTTTGTCATTTTTACAGAGATACTTAATTTTATTTGGCAATTTTCATACACAGTACACGACAAATTAAATTATTTACATTTAAAAATGTGAAATACAGCATGTAAGTTTTAAAACTAGAGCAACACACACGTGAGCCTACTGCAACGCCGCTGCAGCCGAAGCGACAGGAAGTGGCATGACCTTGAGTGATTCCGCGTGCCAACTACAGCTGAGCGCATTGCCACACCGTGTGTCAAGGCCGCTAGTCACGTTGCATCAAAGCCGAACATCTAATCATTTTGCTGTGAGTGCTGGTATGTCTTCAAAATGTTATTGTAGTGAATTTTATGTACATTTCTAAAATTTTTGCTGAGAATTTCTACAGTAGAATATACAGTCAAATAATACATAAACATTATGCTATAAATACATTTTTTTTTAAATTTTGTTTATAACGGACTTTCACTGTATATTGTTAGGTATGCTTATGTTTAAATACAGAAATCGTTTTTGGTACATTATCTACATCGATATCATACCGAAATAGTTTTCGTTATATTATCTACATCAATATATCTGGTGATTTCCATAATATACACCGATATATTGACGTTTAAAAATTCAGATATCGGTCAGATTTTCAAATTTTGAAATCCAAATATTGAACAGTCCTAGCACCTTGTTGACATTATGTAGTCTGTCACATTACAGGAATGAAACCCAATATACATTCTTTTCTTCTTAAGTGTCAGATTTCTTATGTCAAGAGTACACTTTAGTACTACATTTTTACATTGTCTTTATTTGGCCTTTTACCAGTCCTGTGACTGACCTTACTTTGCTTCTGAAAGCTTCAAGTGTCACCTCAGTATCTTTGAAATTTTGACCATGTCAGGTATCTAGAAGGTTCTTACTATCTTCTCTCCTAGGTACATTGTATATCACGACTTTCGGACCTCGTTTTCTGGGTGACTCCAATTTCAGTCCTAATTCATTTTTTTTCTGGTCTGGCTTTTGATGACTGAGTGTTTCAGCATCTCCTGCCTCAATAATTATCCCTCCATCTTTATATTTCCCTAAAATTCCGTACCTTGAGTCCCTCACTTTAAATGTCAATAGAAGTTTGTACATTTTTCCTTGTTTTCTTGCTGGGCTCCTTCCTATTCACTTTCTTGGCAGGTTTAAACCTAACCTCTTTCTTTCCACCGGTGACTCCAATGATCTGGGCATAGGTCATATTATAGGTGCCTTCTTGGGGCCGATTTTCACTTGGGTCTTTACCAGTGTATTCCAATCCCTTGACTTAACCTACCAACTTCAAATTTTTGATCATAATAGGGTTGATCATTCCAATAAGTTCTATGATCTTTGACACTATCCACTCTGCCTGTGTTTTATTTATTTTGGAGCTTAAACTAAGGCAGTAGACAGAAAGTTGCCTAACCAATGAACCTGCAGAAGAATTTATTTCACCAACACCCGCCTCAATTTCCTTGATCGATTCGTTAGTACCCATGCTTTCACTGTCCATTTGCTGGATATTTTGCCCAAGCAACAGCTTTCTTCTGATTTTTGTATCAGAGTTATATTGGGATCCATATTGCTTTTCAAAGTCTTCTGTTGATTTGCCTTTACTGGTACAGTCTTCCTTCGTTGCAGATTTGACATCCTTTCTCTTTATAGTGGTTCAAGTAAATCTTTTGGTTTCTTTTAAAGCCCATCCAACATCCATGTCATCTTCCCCTGAATCTGAGGATGATTTTTCAGAGTCTGTATCCTTATCACTCCAGTTTCGCTGGCACCATTTCCTCTAGAGGCAAAACTACTTCGCACTCCATCACCATCATCTTCTTCATATACTTCTCTAAGCCATGAGTTTGCCAGCTCTTTTGGTTCACTTGAAATAGTGTACCAGATCTTCTGGAGCCACTTCATCTGTTTTGGATTTAATTTGTCCCTCCCAGTTCTCTGCTATCTCCTTAGGGACGTCGCCAAATCCCAGCAAAGTCCGAAAATCTTCTTTTCTCTCACTGAGAAGCTTTACATTTATGTTCCTATTAAGAGAAATCTTGTCTAGTAGAGTTACATTTAGACTCTAAAAGGGCTTCCTTTTGCCGTCATAATGCTATTGTACTTTTGTTAATAACCGTTTGACACAAAATACACACTACAACTACACACTCCTTACAGTTAGTCTATTTAAACTGAGTTCAAACACACGTTTTGGCTAAACATACACAATACAATTATATTAATTAGACAGGGCACATCAAGTGTAGATAAAAACCAACTGGCTAAAGATACATCATGCCGTGAAATACTGGAGCAAAAATAAGGCGTTATCTGTGGCCGAAGTTATACGGTGATCACACTTGATTCCTAAGAAGACCTCTCTAAATGACATGGCTCTAACGGCCGATACCTGACCCGACAATATGCTACTGTTATGTGGCGATCATTCTCAATTCCTGAGAAAGTTACATTTTCGTGGTCTCTCTAAATGACATGGCTCTATGGCCGATAACAGTACAGACTTACAGTGCGGCACTATTGGCCAGTAAAAATACTGACTAAGCAATAGTGTATTATTAGTGAACTGGAAATGAGCAACAACATATTACAATTTAGTGCATGGAGACGAGGAATTCAGACTGAGAAGTAACTGCTTGAAGCGGGTACAGGTTACAGTTCTCCATACTTCAATAAGGCTAAGTCGTAGATGCCTCGACTTAGCAATCCCATCAAGTTAGCTTGACTTGGGGGGTTGTGACGCGGTAGGAGGGTTAAGGTGTGCCCCATCCGACCACAACCCAAGGTTAGAAGGAGCAAGAGTTTAGGTGTGCCTGGTCGGCCCACAACCCATAGGTTAGATGAGCGAGAGTTTAGGTGTGCCTGATCGGTCCATAACCCTGGATTGAATGGATCTATAGGTGAGGGAGAGGCAGGTTTAGGTGTGCCTGGTCAGCCCACAAACCTTGGGAAAGGAAAGAAGAGAGTGCCAGGTCAACCTGGTCCAAAGGCCAAGCTGCTGACGACTGACTGCTTGAGTGAAACACCAGTCTTTTATACCTGCCAGAAGGACAAAAGTACTTGTTAGCAAAACAGCAGCTAGGCAGCTCAAAGCCGTCTGCTGCTACAAGGTATGCCACTCGCACAAACGGAAAATACTCCCTCGCGGCATAAAAATACGTGTATCACATAAATATCCCAACTTACGTAAATAATACTCGTTGTAACGGGTGTTTGTTGTGTGTTGTTGCGGTGTTACACTGCTACTATGCTTGTGGTAGTCATGCTGCGATGATGTAACTCTTCCGTTGCTATTGTATGTAGTTGGCAGGCAGAACAATGACGAAAACAAAGGAGCTGATGTAGAAGTGATGCCTATGATACTGATACCCGGATAGCAGTGGGGTTAATCAGCAACGAATGAATAAATAAATAATATCTGCATTTACCTTTTATTTAACCTCTCTTTAGAAGAACTTTAAAAGACAAGGGCAATTAATATAGTGAGTGCTCGCTCTGGGTTACTTTAGATGGATTTTTCTATCTACATACGACTTGCCGCTTGCACTCAGTAGTAATACTTAGCCCGGAATATTATCTTAGTTCTGACTACGCGGTTATAAGTACCTACTTCTGGTTACACAAATATAAAATGAAAAGGCAGTATGTAAAAGAAGAAAAAGTCCCTTCTACTAACGAATCCGTCCTCTAGGCTTCACGGCCCCTCTCCAGCCTCTTACACGTCCTTCCACTCCCGCCATGACGCCCCAATTAATCAAACACTCAGCCGGCCATCTCCTGGCGATCGTCTTCAAGCTCCGATGTACGTTGACTAACTTCTCCCTGGTGAACACTCAGACTTACCCAGCCGAGCGGCGGAGTGATACAATGGGACCCAAGTTGTTTGAAAAGCTGGTCAATTGACATTTTATAACAGAAAGAAAATTTGTAACACAGTAACCGACAAATTTGCAAAGAGTTTTATTCCACAATACCAGCTAAATATTCATTAGTTTATTAATTGGGGACGTGCTGTGTCATCAATCTGTCGCGGATCACCACCTTTTCAGAGTTCAGTTGCGCACGACACTACCACCCAAGTTGAAGGCCTAAAGACATGCACTTCTCGCTGCATTCCAGCAGCCTCTGTACCTGCCTCCAGGCATCTGAACTCTGACCTGCCTGCCAGATAAATCCTATTGCAGAGGAGAGTTCAGAGTCTACTTGAAATTTTCAAAATACAAACAAGGCAAAATATAAGAAAAAGTTACTTAGAAAAGTTGCTTGAAATGAAATTAGCTTTGAAATGAGTCCAAACACAATATAAATCAGATAAAATTGACACGTAAAATTTAAAGATTTTATCTTGCCTTAACAGTTAATTTTAAATTTTGAATAAAATTTAATGTTCATTTCTCTTCCAGCATCCCCAATTAATATGTTGGATCCCGCCATATACATCCTTATACTTGGTTAAGTTGGCCTAATTAAATTGTTATAAACAGCAAAAAAAATATTACAGTGGAATCCCATTACTACGAGTACGGGATATTACGAGACGTTCGTAATTACAAGTGTTTTGTAATAGGGCTCTATAAAGACTAGGTATAATCGTCCGCCATTTTGGGTCCCTCGCAGCTACCGCAAGCCAAGTCATGCTCGCGCGCCAGAAAAATCGCAGAAACCTAACTCATCACCAATCGAAAACTGTTAGGTAAATCGACTTTAAAAAAATTGCAGAGTATTAATGAACTGTCCTGCTAATAACGTTATTCATTAATTTTCTTTATGAAAGTTATTTACTATGTAAAAAAAAAGTTTAACGATGGCATGAAAATTTTTGACCGGGAAATGCAGGGTAAAATATAGTAAGCGAGAAACTTTTTGGTTTTAAGAGATAGATGGGGGGTGTCAGTGGACGAAACAAAAAGGATAGTATAAAATTTATAGTTATGCCCCTCTTGGTGAGTTTCGTGAATAGCTGTTCTTTTGGCGGCAGGTTAAAGACAGAATATCTCTGGCGTGCGGCGCCGCGCCGTCTAGCTCAACGACCTGACTACGAATTATACCTTGGATTGTCTTCATAGTATTTAATAGATTAATTTTTACTGTACATTTTGTATTTATTATAACGTTTTCAACTATCAATAACTGATTTTAGGGTTGTATACAAAAGTATACGTTATCGAATATAAAAAATTTACAAAATAAAATATTGAATAGAAAAATAATGCAACATCCTTAATTTCACTACAGATAGTTTTTGAAAAATGCTATTTTTTTTTAAGTCTTTTAAGATTGTTGATTCTCCCACAAAATAGGCTTAGGCTTACATACAACTGGAAATATATATATTTATTTACTTAAAGGCACATTTTCAACAATTAATAAAAAATACACAAAAGCTAATTCATCTGATGTCTATACTAGGTTTTTAAAAGTATCGGTAACTCATTGAAATGCAAATAATATTTTTAACTTTGTGCTATTTGTTATGTACGTATTCATACTAATATTATCGAGGCTTCAGCAGTAAAAGAGGCAGTTATCACATTAAAAGTACAGCAAACATTCAATTTATTTAACATTCTAAATATTTTCAGTTTGTTACAAATGAAAAAATGTAAATTTTATAGAAAGTCATTCATGAAAATTGGCCTTATTACAAATTATTGGTATGTAATAGCAAACACATTTGTATTCTGCGTTACTATAATGCAAAATACATGATTACCAATCGGACAGATCGATGCATCTCTACTCTGTTGCTAAAACGTTAGTATGAAGATTTTTACGTAGTGTCTCTTGAAGCTATAAACAGTTGCTGATAATGAATTTGTTTTTAAACTAATTTCATTGAGGTTTCAAAAAGTTTATTTACTAATATGAATTTAAGTTTTGTTTTAAGTCAATCTACATTAAAAATTGTGACACACTGCCTATCATGTAGCGGTGTGAATAAAATTATTTTTTGTACTGTAGCTACCCTTCTTTCACTCTGTGGAGACGGTATATAGCCTCGCTGATTCATAGTCCGGATGATAAATACAAATCTTTCTTCACACACTTGTGCAAGTGCTAATTTTTCTTACAATACGATCAAACATATTTGTTATAGTCTATGAGTTAAATATCTGAAACATAGCATGCTTACTTTTATGCCCATTAAGCCAAGCTAACAAACATTACATTTCCGTAAATTTGTGGAAAACAGTATGGAGAAGTGCCGCTAATTTACTGAGCGTACCTCGTAAATAAAACACACGGAATCTTACACCTATACTTAAATACTCTCTGTAAACATGTTGGATACAAATTTGTATTTAGAAGTTCTTTCCTTTTACTGTATGTCTGTAAATAATACAGTTATCGCCCAGTACAGTTAATGCGGGAATTGTAATTTCTATTCTATCATGGGCCTCTCCGGTAAGTAAATTTAGGGGGGGGGGACATGGGATGTAAATGTTTTTGACAAATAGAAGTAAATATATCCTAATAGAATGTTTGATAAATAAATTTGACTTTCAAACAGGTTGAGCACTGAAAGTTAACAATATATAAATAACACACAATACCTTCACTTGAACATCAATATGTCCCTGTGTCCCCTAAACAAGGAATGTTTGGAGGGGAGGAGGGGACATGTTCCCCCCCCCCCCAACTACCCCGCCAGAGAGGCCCATGTATTCAATGTCTACATTATCACGATGGATATTCATAAAGTAAGAATTTCCGTTATCAATGAGATACTAGTTAGAAATTTGTTACATACAAAAGCCTATTAAGGTCTTGCTCTTTAGTTTTGCAGTGGTTTCGAAAATATGTTTTTAAACGATAATTAATACTGATATCAAACATTCATTCTTACAGTTTTAACACTTATATATCATCGTTTGTATATGAATTTTTCTGTTTCAATACACTAAACGTATTTTTAGATTTTTGCCTCTGAAATAATACATATTTTGTTGTCAAAGTAAGCCAAAACGAAGAAAAATAATTTTTTTGCTAGCAAACGGTACATTATTTTAAAAAAAACGCTCTGGCATAATTGTGTATCGTATGACTGTACATAGTCTCAAATTTTATTTTCAAAGCATTTGGTTAAAAAATATTTGAGTTATTTGCAATTGTTTGAAATAAATGACAGATCATGGCCTTAAAAACTACAGTGAACCTGGTTAATATAAACCACGTAAATATAAAGATCTGGTTAACACTAAGTAATTTTCGTTCCTCTAAGAATGAGATGAAAACTGTAACACTAACTTAAACGCTCAATAAAATGTTTCCTTGTACACCACACAACGCCAGAACCTCAACATGCCTGCAGAGGTTCCTCATTCATTGAGATAATTCGGCACAACGTATCTTCTCCCAGAAATGTGTGACATATATTTATATTGTATATGTGTTTTACTACGAACTGTCGCTTCAGAGGCAATAATTAAAAATAAAAATTAACGTTAGTAAAGATATTTATATAAATATAATGTAAAAAGTTTATAACAATAAGTAGGGAAAGGAATATTTCGCGAGTTCAACGACATGCGTGTAGGAATCCATTGATCTATTTATACACAAGCCCCGGCCATTTGTCCATCAGCTGCTA
>PNEQ01072744.1:0-10420 GCA_003012365.1 Medauroidea extradentata
ACGTGGCAGCGCCGCTGTTGAAATTACATTGCTATATTTTATTAATTAGGTAATTATTATTATACTGTACACTCACAATTTAACACGTTTAAATTATAGAAATTGCTAGCTGTAAGTTAGCTGTGGTGTTTTCTGTCGGTCCGGAACGGCGGAGGCCTGTGATTGGCTGAAGCTGTGATTGGCTGGCAGGATCACTAACAGCCAATCAGAGGGCTCCTGCTTGCACAGATATTTCTGTGCTAAGCACGAGTCCTAAAAACGTAATATTTAAGTCATTTAAAGTAATATTTTAGTCATCCTAACATATTATTTTAGCCGCTTATATATTTTAATTTAATGCTAGCTCATCAGGCTTGCCTGTGAGCTAGTTAAGTGTACTAATTAATGTCTTTTTAAGTATGTTTCAGGTATCTACTGGAGATACGGGAGGACGAGGTGCCTTTAAAACCTCGTCCTCCACCAGGATACTGTGTTCACCCACAGTGCCCTGGTTAAAACCAGCGCCCTCCCTAAATGAAAATTAAAGGAAAATAAAGAAAATAAACACAGTTCCCGCCCCTCCAGCCCCACTCTTACATCACAACTCTACTAACAACCTGGACCTTCCTACTTTTCCAGTGCCATTTTTATTTTTAATGCATGTAACTGCTGAGTGGTTACACTCCTATTCGGTCGAGAGGGTTTTTACGGTACTATGCCGGTTTTTCCCTCTCTCTTCTTAGATTATGGCTTAGCGATAGGTACACATAGGGAGATAGACATTGCCCCAATTGCGGCCATGTCTGCCCAATCCCTCTCTGCCGCGATGCATGCCTCCTCTGCATGAAACTTCCCCCTAGTAGGCGTATGGGGCTCAGCCCTGAGACGCACTTAGTCCCGCTCCTTCCCCGGGCCTCACACATAACATAGTAGTTAGGGTAGGTTAGGAAAAAAAAAATTGGGCGGCAGTTCCGCCGAGGAGTTACGCCAGGCAAGTCCGCCGGGCCGTTCGGCAGTTCCGCGACGCGCAGCCTTCCAGCGGCCGCCGTCACCCGCACACGCAGTACAGTGCGAGGTCCGAGTTCACGCCCAGTTTACCGCGCAATTGTATAGGGCAGCCCTCGCCCTTTTCGCCGAGAGTCTTGTTTAGAGTTAGGTGGCAGGAGGAATTAGTCAACAGGGAAAGCTACCTTGGGTACAGGCTGGGGCTGTGCATTCTTTATAATAAACACAGCTCCACCTTAACTCTGTTGGTCTGCTTTGCTCTTTTCCCTCCTGGTTTATTTTCCAAATCCCACCTTTCACCTTTCCAGACTCCAACCCGCGACCTTTCGCCCCGAGGCCAAAGTAAAATCATAGCTAACTCTCTTGCGGCCCTTCCGGCC
Source organism: Medauroidea extradentata (assembly GCA_003012365.1). Taxonomy (NCBI): domain Eukaryota; kingdom Metazoa; phylum Arthropoda; class Insecta; order Phasmatodea; family Phasmatidae; genus Medauroidea; species Medauroidea extradentata. The sequence continues at coordinate 1,365 of PNEQ01072744.1, forward strand.
TTCCCAGCAACGTCGGGGATTTTCGTTATTGGTTAGCTCGCCGGCCTGGGATCGCCGGCACCTCCAAGCGGCGTCAACCGATCACAGCGACGAAGGGCGCCAATACGCCCCTTGCGTCATCCCGCAGCTCACCGACTGGGATAGTCGACGCCTACCAAGCGGCGCCGTCAATTGCAGGAGGCAGAGGGCGCCGATACGCCTCCCCGACGCCCCACATCACCAACAGCAGGCGTCAGGGCGCAGTAGCATTGGCTCCCTGGAAACCGCACCCAGAGTTTCCCCCAATAACCTCGCAAGTCAACCCCCTTAGCGCTACACGGTTCAATTCATTTTCTCTAGTTAGAATTGGACCTCGAGGTGGGAAAGTCTCTCTCTCGTTAATCCATTCAAGTCAGTATTGCCCCACCTCCTCTCCCAGAGGCATATCCTTGAAATCAGACAACATCAACTACCTCCTCACCCGAGACCATTCCCAGTAAGAGCCCTGTTTACAGAGCCACAAGCACCCTGCTCCCAGGGGCCAAACTAAGATGCCTAAAGGTAATTTAACCTTAATACCTCCGACGAGCGTCAAGGGGAGGAGGTGTTATGTACCATGTTATGATGTGGGTAGTGTGTGTGCGACGAGTGCAAGCAACTGTGATGGTGCGAAACGAGCCAAGGTGCGGTTGCCTCGACTCGCTTGGTATACCACCTCGATCAGGGCCATGTCAGGCCATCTGACAGTGACGCGCAAATAGTGTAGACAGTACACTCCCGTCAGTAGCTTTTTATAGGTTGGCTTCAGTGAAAGTAAGCACATGATTAACTTGAATACGAGTTAATCTATAAATCTCCTTAAAATGGAAAATGTCCACATTTTCAAAATTCTCTACTTCACAACTCTTGCCCACTTCTCTTGGATTTCCTTGTTCCACAAGAATTTCATCATTTACTAAACCTAAAATGTTTCCACTGATCATTATGAACAGATAATACTCACATTAAGTTACATTAAACAAGATAATCTTATCACTTGCAAATAGAAAATTGACTTTGCAAAATATTGTACAGATTTGAAGAGTAAACGGAAATATGTTTCAAAACAACATTCGTTCAGAAAACAAAATCAGTAATATTTATATTCTTCAAGTTTCTTAATGAATGTTCCATAATTAGAATTACTCTTTACTTTACAAGTATTATGCAAAGAAAAGTAAAAAGCTGAAAAATACTTCTGAAAAACACTCCTATTGCATATTTCACAATAAATCTGTACATACCTAGAACAAAATACCCACGCAAAATCTCAGCCATAGGCCGGTTTACAACATTTACGTGACATATATACATACAGCATGAACATACACATACAAATTGCAGTTACTTACAAATAAATCTAATTCTAGGATATGATAATTTGACGATATATAATGATATTACCCAGGTACAACTTTGGCTTTTTATCCAACTTATTTTAAAATCGATCTGTGCTACTATGTTGCTAAAATTAATTAGAATATTTATATTTATTTTGGTAGCTATGGAGTGGACTAGATTTTGGAATAGGGTCGAGTTAATTCCGTTTATATTTTTAACTCGCCTTCCTCAACTTCCTCGGGCAATCTATTAATTTTTTATTTGGTACGTCGTTCCACAGTTTGGAGGTTCCCAAGCATGTGAGCATCCATGTAAGAGTGATACATGTTCCAGTAGCTCGTTAAAACAAACATTGGTCTGGTGAGGTATTTTCCATAGAATGTAATAGTTCTATATTAGGTTGCCAAATAAAAATTGGATGGTCTTATGCATCTGTAGAGTATGCGCCAATTTTAAGGTATCAGTAAAACATGTAAAAACTTATTCAGATTTGAAACTGTCGTACAAATAATGTTTTAATTCTATAAAGTCAGTATTTATAACAATGGAATATAGGACTAAATTGTTTTGTAGACCTGATTGAAAGCTGAAGAACATTTCATACATGTGCAACAATTGGAACATAGTCTAGTGATGCATATCACTGGCCAATTGTACAATTATTTACAGGATAAAACTTGGTCACTGTAAACATTAATGGATGTAAAATTAGGTTTTAAAGCCATAATTTTAAAGTCAACTGGATATTGTGTGATATCGTAATGCAAAAAATAATTCTGGTTACAATTTAGTCTTCAAACAATCAGTAATTAAAAACTAATAGAGACGTAGGTATATTTTGTTGGTGTATGTTTTTATGGTTTTAACGTAACAATTAAAATGGGAAAGTAATTTGTTATTGTGAATGGCCATTCAAAAATTATAAAAATATATTTTTGCAGTACGAGTATTTGTTTTTGCCAGAACCACATTCTGAACACTGTCTTCATTAATAAATTATGATTACATGTATTAACTTTGAAACATCTATATTAAGTACCATTATAGCCACATTTTTAAAGAGTGAATGAAATTAAGAGGTCTACAGAGGGCAACAGAGCATGTATGATAATTTAATGTCTGCAAACATTGTTTCACTTCTAGAATAAAAAAGTCCAGTTAAGCTGGAAAGAGAACTTGAATAATAAGAATTGTGTAGGAAGTTTATAAATGCTTTGGAAATAACATTATTCCTGCATCAAGTTTTCACTCTGTAGAAATTAAGGTATTGAATTTGTTAAAAATTCTACATAATATAAGATTATATTTATGTAAATCATAATACTTACTATACGTTTCAAAGCTGTTGCACTTGAACATGTTTGTCATTCAAGTCTCACCATTTCACTGATTTTATGTGGCTTCTGTTTATTGTTAAACTACAGCAACTTTTCTCACATATCATATTGATATAGATATAAAATGATTTATAAAATGGCATCTATACCTTATCCTCCAATCCTCATATTTTAAATTTTGTCAAAAGGAAAAATTAATATCAGCACAAATTATTTTGTCAAAATTCATAAAAGCTTTTTATTTTTGCTGATGTTAAATTTTTTCAGATATAACATGTTATTAAACAAATGGTAAAATGGAAGTAAATACATACATAGTAGCAGACAGCTGAAAAAAAGAAAAGGCGTATAATGTGTAAGTGTTCATAAAATTTTTGCCTGCTTGTTTTGTGTAAGGCAAGTTGAAAGGTAATCTACACTCGCACACATGTTACTCTTCTTACAGAAGGCAGGTGCATACAAGTTGGACCTTGTTGTGTGATCTGTGCCTTAGTGACAAGTCCTTGTGCTTTTATTGGCAGGTACACTGAATGTGTAATGAACGCTTAGTAATATTGGTTGAATGATTCCTGATCAAGTTGCTAATAATTTAACAGCTCAGAAGTCATAGGTCAGATATGACCACTTAATAAAAATTAAATTTTCCTATTTTTTAGTATATTACGGTATTTACCAGACATTTATAGTAGTATATGAGGAAGTTCAGTTGGAATATAATGTACATTATACTTGTCACTGGAAGTATCACATGTGGAATGTCTTTAGTTTCTGTCTCATGTGTGCATGGTGCTGAGAGTGTAGCATGTCCCATGGTTGTTTTGTGCAGATCATGGCTAGCTCACAGGCCAGGTCCCGCCCAAGCCAATCCAGAGCTGAAGACAGCTGCTGCACAACTGCCGCTGCACATTGACTGGAGAAATGTGAGCGGCATCAACTATGTGTCACCCGTCAAGTAAGGGGATTTTCTCAGTCTACAATTGCAGTGCCATCTTCTATGTAGTTAGATGGCTACTTATCACGAACGTGAACACACATGAGTTTAACTTGGATAGTTTCGCAGTTCTGATTTACAACATTACCCAAGTTTTCCAGAATATTTTTCTGCATACAGAAAGTGTGCTGGAAAACACTGTATTCTCCTGAATATGAATTGACTCGCATATAAGTCAACCTTTGATTTTAAGTTCTGAATTTAGGAAATAATATACTGTATATCCATCTCTAAATGCTTCAAAATGTTTCTCTCTCTTTCTTGTGCAATATACGTTTATCATTGAAAAGTCACAAATTCATAAAATAATAATTATCAGTTAAGCAACGAAGAATATTAAATACAGTTATGAAAGTTTTAGTGAGAATAATTTTGCTCATGGTTGAGATGCTCACATATAAGTCCAACTTTGAATTTTTGCATGACGTTTTCAGAAAAAAATTACAACTCACATTCAAGACAATACGGTAATTTTTATGAAGTGTATGTTTTATAGAGTATTGTACTGCTGCAGAAACTGTGAGGTGGCTCTACAGATGAATGGACCTCTGGTCTCTGTATAAATGTCTGATCAGCTGGGTAATATGGCAGGACGTGGAGTTGTCTCTAGTGGTGCTGTTGAGATGCAGGCTGCATAGAACATTTAAGGCGTGGAAAGTGTATTTCATTAAGCATTTTATTTCACTGACCTGTATTTTCCTAGAATATTAACATGCTGGCTATCTTATCTGGGATATCTTTCCCCAATAATACCACAATAGTACTGATGACAGTGACAATGTTTTACTTTTTTTATATGGTTATAAGTGTAAAGAAGAGCAACAAATTTATAAATGTCTGTCGACTTGTTAAAGATGAGGTACAGAAGAAAGATCAGTTAAGGGGGAGGAAATCAGGCACAAACTTTTGCAAAATGCAGACCCTTTAAAAATGTTTTAGATTCCATATTTCATGTTAACTAGAATTTGACTTTTCATTATCAAAGGAAAATCAAGAAAGCATTATTCTTGACAGTCACAGAGGCAGGAAAACAGGCTGAAACATTCTCATCTTGTTCATCAAATGTGGGGTCTGTATCCCTGTCTTCACTGCCAGTCACAGATTGTGGATCAACATTTATAATGCTAGCTCAGCATGCTATCTACTTTCACTCTCCCCCACCCCCCCTCCAAACCCAACCCAACATGCCTCATCATTCTACCTACAACCCTACAACTCTGGCTACCATAAGTGAGTCACGAACAGTTCATAATCATATGCTTCTTGACAAGTATTGATTACAAATTTTCATGAACAGCTGAAATAATTTTTATTTAGTCTTTGCTTTAAATACATTAATATTTATAGTGTCACATCAGCACAGCAGTTCAATAATTATGTTAACAGAGTTTTTAGATAGAATCTTTTTTTAAAAAACACATAAGGAACAGACAAGTCCTCTTCTGGCATGATTGCCTTCCTACAATATGTTCAGTTCATGAAATTGATTGTGTGTAGTTTTGAACTGGACTTGTCAGCAGTCAAATCATTGAAAAGAGTATCATTACAACTTCTTTGCCTCTTTGCATTAATTCTTTATGCATTTGAGGCTAACACACTTACTTTACTGAAATTATTTTATGATTTATCTGATTTTGAACTTGGTAACTTTTTTTGCATTTACTGCACCTGACATTTCTGACACAATTCAGCTGCAATTGGTTGCCACTCCCTGCCGACACAGGTACCATGCTCAACTCTACTCTGCTTCGTATCTGGTGACCACCCACCCTTACACTTGCTCCTCAATGATTGCTTTTTTTACTTCCTGTTCAACCCTTACCCTGACCAAATAGCCAGCCAGCCATATCCCTGCCCAACATGTCCCCCAGAATTATGTTTCCCTTCTCTTTCAAATGTGTTTTAAAACCTATTCACTTCTTGCTATCTGTGAATGAGGCTTCTAGATTCTGCTCACACTGTCGTACAACTCACTTGTTGCCACTGCCTTTGTGTAGTCGACACCCTGCCTGACCAGCACCTCACTAACCACTGTCCTTTCTCTGTTTTCTGAAGAATTTCTCCTTTCCCCTTTAGTTCACATTAAAAAGCCCCAAAAAAAGTAGTTAGACTTGTTTTCAAAGTTTATTTTCAAAGATGCTGCTGTAACAGATGACCAATCACAGCAGATGGTATTCATGACTACTGAATGTTGTATTGTGACAAATGTTTCTCACTGTGCTAACTAGGTATGTACTGTTGAATGCTAACATCACCACGTGGTGATGTGTGTGCTCATATGTAGGTTATGTGTCTTGTTAATACATCAGTGTTATATGTAGTGTGTTTGCTGACAGGAAGCAGGGAAGCTGCAGTAGCTGCTACGTGTTCTCTACAACTAGCATGTTGGAGTCTCGCCTCAGGATCAGAACCAACAACACACTGCAGCTGCTGCTGTCAGACCAGGAGGTGCTCTCCTGCAGCCAGCTGTCCCAGGGCTGCCAAGGTGGCTTCCCCTACCTCGTCAGTCGCTACGCCCAGGTCTGCATCTGCTATATGTCTGCTATATTGACGCGAATCCCGCTGCGCTAGATGGGTGGGGTTGCTAGTAAGATTGCTGAATGCAAGCAGTGTATGTGTCTAGAAGACCGTTAAGGTAAAGATCATGAGATATTGGTTTGGTTCTTCCAGAGTACAGTAGTTGGTAATAGTTATCCTCGACCCATCGAGTGACTACTGAGTGAGCCAACAAGAATAAACTCTACTTGCTAGCGCAGGGTGTCATCTTTACATAAATATAGTGCAAGGCATATATCACTTGCCTTGTATTGGATATTAAGGGTTGGTACTTAGGTTGAACTCATGAAAGGAGAAAGCAAGGTAATTCAGTTTCATGAGGTGTTTATATTCATGAACACAAGTTACAGTACTTGTCACAGCATGATGAATACAACATTAGCTTTGGTACATGGTCCACAATCAGGGTTTGAGTCCATCACAATTTTGATGACACATTTTAACACTGGGGTCTCAATATGAGATACGACAATAGCATACGACAATAACAATGATACAACAACTTGAAAATACACGACTAAGCCCACAGGACATGTTATGATGCTTACAGTTCGACATGGCACTCCGGGCCGTTCAAATACTGGGTAAAGATTAAGGCCTTACTCGTGGCTGAAACTGTGTGGTGATGTGGTATTATTCTCTTTGATCCAGAGAAGTCTACATTATTCAATAGCCTCTTGACGTTAGCCGCGGCGGCCGTTGACACTACTTGTCTTAACAACAATACTGGGGTACTGGTAATCATAGCGAACTCCCTGATCCCAAGGAAAGTTTATTACATTCTATAACTTCCAATAACTTTGCGAGGTAACGAAGTGTGTATTTACACTTTATAACTGGCGTTACTTAGGGTGCAATCCCTTTTAGTCATGCGCGGCATGGATTTGACAGTGTCCCTTCCTTCCCTGGCCCTCAGCAGGTTTGGTAGGTGAGGGTACAGTGTAGGAGGGTGAGGGTCTCCATTTTCAAGAAGGCGCCTCGGATATGGAGGTAATGGTGTGAGGGTCTCCATTTTCAAGAAGTCGCCTTGGATAGATAGGTAAGGGATGAGGGTCTCCATATTCAAGAAGTCGCCTCGGATAGGTAGGGGGGTGGCCGAAGCCAGGAGGCTAAGAGATGGGAGCTCAGAGAAGCTGACACTCTCGCGGGGGTGCCAGGCTGACCCGGCCTGAAGGCCGAGCCATTGACGATTGACTACCTGCTTTATATACCCCTGAGGAGGGCCGAAAGTACCGTTAGCAAAATGGCCACCGGGCTGCTCGAGGCTGTCTGCATCTACAGGTGTGCCGCACTCAAACTAAGGAAATACTCTCTTGTGGCACAAAGTTAATCTGCTATACAAACAAACTTCCCGACTTGAATTATAAATGTGTGTATTGCCATCTAACACTATAATTAGTACAAAAAACATTTACACAAACAGTAAAATTTGTATTTACGCGCATATTTCCTGTGATCGCTGTTTAGTGCACTTTTACAGAGTCTGGGCACGGGATTGGCACTACTGGTAAGGCGCTCGGCCGTATTTGTAAACTAACACTTGTACAGGTTAACAAATGTTGCAGGCAGTTAAACATGGAAATGAAACACTGGATTAACACTTAGACGTAAGTAAATACTGTTTCACAATTAAAGCTTCATCTGCACAATCTTACATGCTAAAATATTATCGTTACGTGAAAGTAAACTGCAACATGGCAATCGGAAAACGTGCAGGAGAATACTAGTGCTCTTAGGCCTAAATGGTAAAGTGTTAAAAATCAGGGGCGAGCGGTAACGTAATTTATAAGAGGACATGACGTGTTGCGTCAATATTATCCAGCTCTTCAGTACACCTAGCAGCTGATGGCGCAGCTCCCGTCCAGCAGGCCTCTGATGTCTCACTTATACATGTTGCGAGCTATCATATTCATTTACTGTTAAAAATACATGACTCATGCATTTGTCTATCTACAGATGCAAGTGAGTAGTCCATTTCCAAAACATGCCTTGTCCATCACCAAGGAAAAATTAGTTCTGAACATTTGCGCTAAAGATAACATGGTCATATGAACCAAAACTCACCTTATTTAATAACAGACACGCTTTGAAAAACTTTTGGCCATTTCGCAAAGTTCTTGCAAATCAGCGTGTTTGGATTTGCTCAGTTTCAGTGAAAGTGGACAAGGTGAGTATTGGAACTGGACTGCTCAAGTATCCTTTATACTTTGTGTATTGTAGCATGCCAGTCTCCAGTTTCCACTGTAGCTTGAGACTGTGCATGTGACAAGAAGATGAATCAAGACCGAACTAGGTGATGTAATGGTAACATATTGCATTTGCATTTGGGACAACCCTGTTTCAATTCTGTCTCAGACCATCTTGATTTCAGTTTTCCATTGTTTCCTGAAATTGTTTCAGGCGAATGATTAGATGGTTCATTAACATAGACCATGGTCACTTCTTCTTCTAGTTCTTATCCTTGTACTGAGGGAAGTGGCTCAACTGTATGATATTTGACTCACTTTCAGGTACTGAGGGAAGTGGCTCAACTGTATGATATTTGACTCACTTTCAGGTACTGAGGGAAGTGGCTCAACTGTATGATATTTGACTCATTTTCAGGTACTGAGGGAAGTGGCTCAACTGTATGATATTTGACTCACTTTCAGGTACTGAGGGAAGTGGCTCAACTGTATGATATTTGACTCACTTTTAGGTACTGAGGGAAGTGGCTCAACTGTATATTTGACTCACTTTCAGGTACTGAGGGAAGTGGCTCAACTGTATGATATTTGACTCACTTTCAGGTACTGAGGGAAGTGGCTCAACTG
>PNEQ01072750.1:0-19018 GCA_003012365.1 Medauroidea extradentata
CTATTGTCGCCAGACCGGCGGGCAATTATCACTCTTAAAAACTAAAATCATTATACATAAAATTATCTTAATATTACTAGCATATTCGAGTCTGTGACATTCCACAGGTTAAAACGATACCAGACACGATACCTCTGTGATAATATTAGTAATATTCATATTTTCTAGTGTTTTTATACTGGCCTATCATAGGATCCCATAGACCCCTCACAATCAATACTGAAGTTAAAAATGGATGGCAATATGTTACATATGACAATAAAGGCCCCTTCATTACAATTAATCATCACAATTAACCTAAACCACATTAATATATATATAAAAGTATCAATAAAATATGGCCGTCACATATGAAAACTAATAAACACGTTAAAAAAAAAGTCAGATAAAATACGCAGTGCCGAAACCTCGGAAACTGATGAGGTAACTAAAAAAAGAATTCTTAGCAACTGGTTATCTTATTGGCACCATAGACAAACACATGAACAACAATAATGTCGAAAACAATAGACCTGATCCAAATCTCACTACATATGAGCCCGTTACAAGCTGCGGCACCAATCAGGAGGCAGCTGCACTGTCATTGACTGAGCTACAAGTAGGCATATTTCCTATATAAGGCCCTTGTTTTACCAGATGTCACAGTCAGTCTGCTGGAGATCCTGAGTCGTCTATACACGTGCCTTAAAACGAGAACAGAAACCATTTCATGAATCCTCACGTCTGTTGTAGTCTTGCGAAACCTACTATTTATTCACTTGTTTTTGTCTATTTTGTGTCTTGCCTGTGCTCACATCCAGTAGTGTCTCTTGTTATTTGTTCATTCATTTGGTGCCTTTTACATGCACCCCATTTTTTGTTGGTTTTAATTTTTTCATCTGTATTTTTTTTATTGTTTATTTATTTTTCCTCTGGTTGACTATATTCTTCTTAAGGGGTTAATTTTGTGTTTTGGATATATTTTTGTCTTTGTATCGTCATCTGGGATGTGAGTACATTCCTTTCAGTAATTATCTGTATGTTTCATGTCTCTTGACTACAGCTGACTGGCTTTTCTTTCTTTGTTGTTTGTTTTATTGTGGGTTTCTCTGCAGTACAGCAACATTCGCCCGCAGTTCCGTATGTCCAAACAAACTGTTCTGTTTACAACACTAGACCATTGCAGGAATCACTCAATGATCACATCAAACAAATATATTGAGCACCTCCACATATTATCGTTTCAATAACATTGTAATTTCATCCGTGCACGCCTGAGTATGTATGTGTTTTTGTTGCAATACAATTACACAACGTTAAAGAAAGAATCTAACTTAATCTTGAAGATTTTAAATCAGTAAAAAAAAAATCTAATGACTAGGTTACAATGCTTGCCAGTTGTACCAGTCTTGGATTATACTAAGCTATTTTTAACGAAAATGTATTGAGAACTTGTTTTGATGCAGACGTATTGATCAGCACTGCAAGAAAAGCCAGGAAGTTGCAAATGCAAACACCAATTAAGTACAGATGTCCAACCTGGAAAGTTTTTATGATAGGTTAGAAAGTAAAATCCTCCCACGATCGTTTAAAAACTGTTTAAGTGTTTTAACTTCAGTATGATTAATTATCTTTCGGCATAAATATTTTATAATTTTACTATTTTTAAGTAAATACTGTCAAACATTTGCTATGTTTAGAATAAAACTTTAATCCAGATTGAACCTGGAGCGGACCAACTCTGTGTGAATGCATAGCGAACATGGATTGACGAAATGTGTTTATGGTAAATATTACAATTAAGATTGAACTGTAAACAAGAGCAAAATTGGAGTCAACCTAGACTGAAAACATGTTAATACAATCAATCAATAACAATACGAGGCAAAGAACAGGTGACGAACGCAAAAGGAATGTTGCTCCTAATAAGGCTTTTCTTCACGAGACGTTCCACTTAGCACCTTATTTTTAATTGTAATTTGTTCTCTGTTCAATTTTTAACCTAACCACATCACATAACAATGCAACGCAGCTTGGTCCTGCACATTTTCTGTTCACTCCAGTCAGTGTTTACAGTAAAATCTCAATCTGGATTCTTCACTCTAGTCTACCTCAACAAGTGAAGTGCATTGTCTTGCTTCACTCCTACTTCAATCCACAACAAAGTGTTTATAGCAAGATTTCAATCTGGATTCCTCGGTCCACTCCACGTTCAATTCAGATTGAAATTTTACCCTAAATAGCCTAATTGAGTACAATTATACCATACTACAATAAACACCAGCATATATCCACTTTCACAGTGTTGCCACATTGAGTTACGCCAGTTAATTGTTGGTGGTGTTAACTATCACGCAGCCACCAATGATATCTGAAGTTAAATATTGAGTGTGTCTGAATCTGCAGATTTTGTGAACAAAAGTCATGTGATCTGATTTTCTATGTAAAAATGATGACAGAATGTGTCAATTTAAGGTTTGCATTTTATATGTAAAAGACATACACAAATGGGGCTGCTTGAATTGAACCATTCAAAACCACAAAACTAGCGAATAGCCATTTCAAACATGGTTATAGTTTAGCTTGTCAACATTCTGCTATCAAACGATGTACAAATTGATATTTTAGATTTAAGGGCAGATGTTCAACCAAAAGCTTCTTGTGTAGTATCAGAAAATAATGATTCTCACTGCAGCAGTTAGTCGTCGTATTTCGGTAGTTAACTTTGTCAAGCATTACAATTAGTAACTCCTTGTTGTGAAGTTATTTGTCACCCACAACTTAAAAGACAACACACTCGTTTCTATAATTATTTTCCCACCTAAGTATTTTAATTTCTTTACATCATAATTTTCCTTCTCTTAGGTTCTGGCTATTCAGAAAGATGTGCGTATATTAATTTTGACATACTGTATGTTTGAGTAGTAGGGTGGGGTTCTTAATAAACTAAAAATACCTGAATTTCTATTCTTAGATATTTCGAAAGCCACAACTTCAGTTTGTCAGTTCCACGAGATATTCAATGTGCTTTGTATTTCTGAAACGTTGCTCTTTGCCCCTTTACGGTGACAATATAAGAGCGCACTCCTAGTTCAAACAGTCCTATGACATCACATGTTTAAATATCAACCTCACGCTAGCTTTCCTCTCTCAATTAGAGTGTGTACTGCTGTGTCTTACAGAAACTGCCACCACGAACATCCACCCTTCAGGACAAGAACAAATGTGTCGGAAATGTTTATTTATTACCTACATTAATAGTAATTTCCCACAAATACAATTTTTTTCAGTCCCATAGATTTTGTACAAACGCGTGACATACTTAAACTTGCTTAAAATTTGGAGCGTACCACATCTGCATCCTGCTACTTTCGGTACATCCACATCCCAGTGAGGGCAACCTGAGAGTAAATCTCAGCTCTAATAAAATTTATAGACTACCATCGCTGCCTGCAGCGGTGACTTCTCGTGTGGGTTCACACCTTGGTGACAGTGACAGCTTCTTTGTGTCCTCACGGCACTCTCTCATAGAAACATCCCAGGAGCGACGGGACAATTTTGATTCAGGGTGGTATAACACAATTGAATCATGAACTTACCAGTCACAAGATAAAATGATTTTACTCTTAGTTAATTAGTAAAGGATGTACGTTAAATTTACTTTGTCTCACACATCAGGGGCGACATACAGAATTAGCCTAAATTGGTATATACTACTTACAAGAGTAGAGGTGAGAGGTTTGTGCAATGGGCAACATTCACATTTTTTCTGACGATGGTTTCACAGCCAGTTCGGTACAAATATCATACGTACAAAGTATCGCTGCTCCAAGTTGAAAAATGTGAAAGTTATGGCCAAATGAAAATATCGCAGTTTGAATGCGCGCCAAAACACGGCTGGCGCGCCTGAGCCGCTCGTGACATCACACCTTAGTACGCGCTCGCCCGCGCCTGAGTTTACATGGGTCGTGGCGGTAGTTTATTCCCTTACCGTGGTTTACTCCCAGTGGTTAGGGTTTAACGTCATGGGAACGGAAAATAATAAAGTACATCATCATAAAAACGTTAAATGGGGCATAATACCTCATTGCACAAGCACTTCGACTGCAACGCCGGACAAAATATTCATCACCGTCTCGCAAGAAACATGTAAACGAAAGAAATGGTTGAACGCCATTCGCCGATAGTATGAAGATGTTTCACAGAAATCAGTTTTTTTTTATCTGTGAAGATCATTTTGAAGTAAGTAAATGTAACTTATTGTACTTCTGCAATCATTATTTTCACAAAAAAAAAACTTAAATCGTGTTATGCAATTCTCTATTTCTTAAAAACCTTTCATCATGAGGTCATTTGGACTAACCTTAAATGCGAGTTACGTCAGTCTACATCGACCGGGAATCGCTTGATTAAATTGTTTTGAATCATTTGTAGGTATTTACATTAGGTGGGCCTATTGTAGTTTATTTTTTATCAAAGTTCACACATTGACCAAAAAACTATTGTAAATAAATTCAAAAAGAAAAAAAACACGTGTACATTGGCGCACATTATGCTGATATTTCAACATTGAAAATAAAGCGTAAATGAAAAAATACAGTTTAAAAAGATGACAGAAATATTAACAATAATTTTGTTAGATTAATTTTACTTATATATTTGCATAGCACAACAGTTAATTTCATTTAAATAGGCCGCCTCCTTTAAAACACTGAAGGCTGCACGAATTAATGAATGCCAAATAACTGCAATTTGTATACTGTACATTTGACATGGAAAATGACAGTTTGAAATTGAATGCAGAAGACACACTATGTACAAACCATTTAAAGAACTCCACAAATGAAAAGGAACACACAAATCAGTGTTTCAAATACAACTGAAAACATTGTTGTAATCCAAAATCAAAATACGGTAGGCGTATGTCGGTTTTATTCTATTTTGTACATACTGTACTAGTATGTGCTTCATTCTATACTTATGTTTTTACTTTTCCACTCTTTGATTCCATTTGTTTCCTGGTGACAGGGTAGAGATGGTCTTACAATATTTAACAATATAATGGGAAATATATCAGTACTACAGACATAGAGCTGGTGAAGTATAAGCAAAACAATTTCAAATACAACCCTAATTAAAACATTTGTATCAATAATTAAAATAGGCCGATAAATTATACAATAATATATATAATATTTTAATGAAACATGGTCACAACACTCCAACATTGGGACAGACACGGAAAGTTATAGTAACCTGCTTGCTCATGTTATAATATGTTTGTTTATTGAACAAAATTTTCATTTAAATTAATTTGTGTTTTACGCAAGCAAGATATTCTATTAAAAAAAAGATAGTTGCAACAGGAGCACCTTTTTTGTTACACAGGTAACATTACTCAAAAAACCACCTTCAAATATGGAAGGTATTGGTCATTCGGGATAAAGTGAGCACTAAAAACTTAACCTTTGAAAAATATCACTTGCTGCGACTACGTATAATTTAACATTAACTATAGTTGTCTTTGTGCTTGTAAGGTTGGCAGCGAAATTACTCAATATTGTTCCATGTATTTTCCTATTTAAATACAACAATATAGAAACAAACTCAACCAAAATTGACATTATTGTATTTTATATTATTAATGTATTTTTTTAAAATAAACTGTATCGATTCATACTGACTACACAATGTATTGTACACGCGCAAACATCAAGTGAGATGTCCAGAGAGGTTAGACATGCCCGTTGTTAGCCGTTACACGCGGAAATATACGAGTTGGCTGGAAATAGAACTTTAGCAGGGCTATTTCGAGTTCTCACTTTATCCCGAACCACCTATATCAAGCACCATATGCTGTTGGTTAAAATATCCCAATAACATTAAACAATGATGACAATATTGTTTTTGTATGTGGCGTAGTTTCCCGTATTTTGGGAAAATGCGGTTTTAAACGTTTTTATTTTTAACTTGTCCTAACGCCCTTAATATTGAGTTTAGGTGAACAGTGCACAACATGTTTTCGTCTTATTTTGTTGCATACTTTAACCTGTGTAAATTTCGGAAGGTGTTTTTCGGGATACTCTGTATTTGATACTAAATGGGCCAAGTGCTGTCAACGCACCGTAAGAACGGTACTCGCGTGGCGGCCGCTGGGATAGCCCTACCGGCCAAGTTGCGCCCGCGCCACCAGCAGTGGGCGAGTGTGCCTGCGACGGTAGCGTAACTTCAAGGTAGGCCTACGAAAATTAAAAGAACCAGAATATTTATGATTTACATATGACTTACAGTATGTCACTACAGGCAAACAACATCCGCAGTACGTATTTTCGCATAAAATATTCAGTTTTCCACGTAACATTCAGATTCCTACGGTCATGAATGGCGCTTCCGTCACGCAAACCACGAACGGTTATAGCTTTCAGTACTGGTACTTCATTATATTGCGAGGCAATTGTTTTTAATACCAGTACAGCATTTTGAGTAGTGTCGTACTATATATGACTACTCACATGTACGTTTTATGTTACTTGTCGGTAATGTACCGATAAACTATGAGTAACTTGCCTTTGTAATTTAATTAATTTTGTTTCCGCTCTAATGACTTACTGTAACTGGAATTAAAATAGTCTTGTATCATATCAGAATCAACTCGGGGCAGATTATCACTTTGTGCTTTAAAAAAAACCATTTCTTCCCGCAAGTTCAACAAACATATCGCTTATAGCCTCTATCTGCCATGAGCGCAGCCGGAGCGCGGATGCGGATACTAAGGTGTGACATCAGACCAGTGAGAAAGCGTTTCGCGGTCACGTGATAACGCCCGGCTAAATCACTGTTTTTAATCTCAAATAACTCAATTCCTACAGATTTTCACAGAGTAAAAAGTTAATAGTTACATTTATATGTGTATAAAAGAGTATCTCGAGCAGATCTAGACATTTCTATGAAATGTGAATGTTCCCATTCTTGTCATCATTGTTCCTGTCAGTCAAATAGTTTGTGTTAAATATAACTGGCCTCTCTTTGCCATTTGACAGCTATATATCATGCTATGCACAATGTAGGCCTAAATATAATATATAGTTAGAACAGTTGTAACTGCATGGTAATCAGCATTCTTTTCCCACACTCCAGCACACCGATAGTGTTTTATTTCTCAATTTTTAGTTTGTCGAAACAATATTTTGGCAATGATAGCATAATTTAAAAACTAATTTGTTCACACTTTGTGCAGTTCGCATCAGAAAATTCGATCTCATACAAATTATTGTTCATATTAGTTCAGGTGTCGCTGCAGACTCTTGACCTATGGATTAGTTTTTGTTGACTCGTGCGTGGATATGGAAAATGAAGCTTGTTTTCGCCCATACAAGTATTGTTCAGAATATTCACAGTTGTGGACATGTCTAAGACTAGCAGATAGATCTAGGCCATCCTAAGCACAGTGGTGCACACGCGATAACACCGTGCCCCGCCACTCGTCCCTTCCTGTTCGACCACCCTCCCCCATACTCTCTCCCTCTCCATCTTTCTCCTCCTTATGTCACCCATATTTCCCTTACACCTGTTCACACTGTCCACAGACTACGGAGTACGAATTTACACAATAGATTTTTTGACACGTGTGTCACTAGGAGCCTAAATATAACTGGAATGATGGTGTGTCGTCGTCTTCTCACATTTTTTTACATTAGCCTCCAGCAACACAGGGAATGACTGTAATTTTTCTCCACGAGCTTGTATATTTTGCTTGTCAACGAGCAACACAGCTATTAAAGTATACTCAACAATGTGTACTATAGTTTCACAATAACACTGTTATGTTCTGGTAACCAGGTAACTCTTTGGAAAATGGAAACATTTGTTGATTCCCAAGTCCGTCTGAGTGTAAATTTGTGTTAGTTTAAAATGGCCACTGAAATTTGTCTAGTAACATTTGTCACAGAATCAGCTTGCGATACGTGAAATGAAGGTAGGAGGTGTTGGTCACAGTGCCAATAAGCCTAATATTTCATAACAATTTTATGTGTTAATTTTTTTAACTTTAAAAAGTTCATTAAGAGTGTGTGGTAGATAAATAAACTCTGAAAACATCAATTGATGTCTGCACTTTTTTCGAAGCCAATATGGATAAAATACTCAATGACAATCCTAGATAATGGTATTTACCAACTTTATGAGTAAGTATTTTCCCCAGAATTACTAATTCGTTACGTGTGATCTCTTGCGCCGCAGTTAAATGCACAAGTTTCCGGCATCAGTGATTGTGCCTCAGAAGTTCGTAACACTGGAAACAATTTTGTTTGAAACATTGGCTTAAACTATTGTTTAATTTTTGCAAATTAGCTTCAAGAAACCTACAGTTATAGATATATGCTTTTAGTGTTGAGTTATGTACTACGCCCTCAGAGTAGAGCTGGTGATAATTTTCCTAGAATTCAAACCAAAGCCGGATAAATTTTTTGTGTTATATTATTGAACATCATTGTACATTAAATATTAAAGTGATGATAATTTTTAAATAAAAAAAACTTTATAACTTGTGGCTTTGAGAGAGGTGTATTATTTCCTTGTTGTGGTGTGTGGCTCGGTTTAAGAACTTAAATAGAGATAGTATTAAATTCAGCAGCATTTTTCAAAATTTGACAGAGTGTTGTGTAATTTATCTGGTTTTAGTTTCATGAAGCTGCGCGAGATTGCGTTGTATTTTGATAGGATCTCTTTTGGAATTGTGGGAAGGGGGTGGCGAATGAAGTTTGGAGGGTACGGATTGCATCAGCCAAGGACACTGTGAACTTTCAAGGTTAGCCTTGCACGTGTCATTGTCCAGAGGTACTGCGCAGTTGGAATTTTTCTAGGCTCTTTTTTAGGCAAGGGGGGTGTGGAGGCTATGGCCAACGGCGTGGGGCATTCCCGAGTTTCATCATTTAAAGCTTTGGGAGCCCACCGCCGGAAGTCTCTGCCCTCAGGGATTTCCCCGCGTCCAAGGCTTACCCTCTCACCACTCAAAATTCGGTAGTAAAAAGTCGTGACTCCAAGAAGGACGGACGTGACGGAGCTTCGGCCCTTCAACATTGATGAAATAATGGTGGAGTGGCAATTTAACAGACACGAGTAGCACCCGGGCCTTATCTTTCTTTTACTTTATTTCGGACTGTCTACGATAATCTTCTAAATTATTTTCCACTTGCGTCGGTAGGCCGTTTGGGTGCGGGAGGCTACGGCCTCCCTCTTCGTATGTATTTGCCACGTGTAAATTTACAGTGTGCCTTTTTTGAACTTGACTCGTTAACGACGATGTCTATGAGTTCTATTTAATCTCGTGAACCGAGCTACGCCGTGGCAAAACAGTACTTAATTTACGCCCTTTTGTAAACTGTGAATTTTTTAGTAAATCATCTTGTGACAGTTTTCTATGTGTATTTGTTTCCCCAGCTTCATACATCAATAGTCTACTTTAAAAAATGTAACTAGTGTCGGCAAGATAGGCCGGTTCTCCTGGCCTGACATGTTAGTCTTGTAGCATACAACTAACATGTTAAAAACTTAATACAACACTTTAATGAGCAATACTAATATGTTTACATTACTACTTTTCTTTTGTTCCAATGTTGAATAATCACTATACATTAAATGTTTTAAAAAAATACTTGTTTTTTGACATATCTTTCTTTACACTCGTTACAACACAATAATAAGCAGTTATTTACATGTTATTTACTTGTAAAATTTTTGGTATTGTATGGTTGAACAATCATGTTACATTAACTTTTTAAAATAAAGCTTATTATTTAAAGAAATGTTTCCCAACACTTAAAACAAAGTTATAATGTGAAAATTTGTAAATTATTTTTCATATACTGTATTTATTTATTTTAACTTTGAATAATAATTTTAAAGAAATATTACAGTGTAATAATTCTAAGAATTAATTTTTCAAACTCTTCAAAAGCATAATAATGTGGAGTCTTACAAGAACATAAATATCTTATTTTTTATGTTACCATGTGAATATTGAAATATTAGTACAAGGAGTGTCCTTCCTAACACGTAAAGGGATAGTGGTTGGCACAGAGGCTACTGCGCTCGCCTCCCACCAAGGCCATACAGGCTCGACTCCTGGCGTATATGGGAATTGTCAAGGACAATGTGACTGGTCAATAAGTTTTCTCAAATAGTTTTGTTCAAAAGTGTTTATTCCATGTTGGCTGATTTTTTTCAAGGCAGTAAATGCTATGGTTTTAGCTAATTATGAAATTTACAAAATTATGGTGAGTTGACTTTTGTTGAAACCGTATAATTTCTTGCTTTGAAAAAATTAACTATCATGGCAAAAACCATTTTAAGCATAAGTGCTAATTAAATTCTCTTTATTAACACTTCAAACAACACAGTACAGTTTTTAACCAGCATTTTAAACACAGTATGCAAATTTTTTTTAATGAATTTTTAATTGTTGTTGAACAATATAAATTAAAGATGGTATTATTTGAACACTTTTGTCATAGAATTACAAAATAAACTCCATCCTTCCGCTCACCCTAGCTCCTAAAGAGCCTGCCTACCTGCACTTCAAATACGTTGCAGTAAGTTACAGCAAATTTTTTTTTTATAAAACTATTTTACGCTCATTATATTTGTTTATCTACGAAAAGAACATACATTTCAAACTATGTAGCTATAATTTTTAAAAATTTGTCACATTTATTAGTAATATAATTTTTGGGTCCCTCAAATGGGCAAACAAATGGCTTTCCCAGACTGCTGTATCTGAAAAAATAATTGGATTAAAAAAACATAACAATAGAAACAAGCATTAGACTTTGAACTATGTTGCTCACAAATAAAATAATTTTGTTTTGCTCGCGCTACAAACTAACAGCTGAGTGTCGCTCAAAGTGTTGTGTTGGCTGAAAAGGAAAATAGGGGTCTCGTTATCTTTGCTGACTATGAGGTTATGCCTGGAAAGGTTATAAATAAGATAAGGCTACCTTTAATTGGCAATTTTCATCGTTCCGTGTCCTATACTGGTTCAGTAGCGAAACTTCAGTCTCTCGCGGCCGAGCAACTCGTGCATGTTGACTGATTTCTAAACAAAACATAATGTGTATAATTTGTTGTTAACATTTATTTGTATGGAAGTAGGTAGGCTACGAGAAAGGGAGCAAATATTGTATTGATCTTATTCCAAGCTTTTTCATATACTATTAACTCTAACGAAGCTTGAGAAGAAACAGGATGTATCAAACAAACCATTTACGCTAGTAGGAAGAAACACAGTACATCAAGGTAACATGTAGGTACAATTGAAATCATGAAAGAAAGATAAACAATAAATAATTCCCGTAAACAAATTTAAGGCAATGATCCTTCATTTCTTACTACTACACTACTTGTGTGGTAACTATGTTTAAAACCTTAAATTAGACCAAATATAAAAATAAAACTCTCATACAGGTTTTTTTATAAGGTTTTACTACGTTGTCTAATTTGTTTCCTCGACAAAAAATTTTATCTGGTTTCGGTAAGTTTTTAACACGAAAATTCGTAATTACCTTCAACGTAATATTCAAGTATTGGAAAACGACATAATACATAGTAAAACAAATTTAAACAATACTGATGGACACTGTTTTATTTAGTGCAGATGCTCTTATTTAGGCTTAAGATATAATTATCAAATAAGTAGTGTAAATGAGTGATATGCCTAAGTTGACATCACAGCAGAACATTAATGTACTTTCTTTTGTTTGATAACAGAGCATGGTAGAGCCGTGAGTTCATAGTGAAAATATTTTGTATAATTTGGTTTCAGTGTGTTACATGCATATCATGAGCAGTAATTGGTGAATGATCGGATGTTATACCTCTCACTTGTCTAGGGGTTTGACTTGAATATCTCAGAGCTATGGTATCACTATAGTCTAATTCTGATTGGTGCAATGAAACGAGAGACGTGTCTGAACCACTGCCGTAGAAGAACAGGTCTGGACACTCGCCTGGAAACTTGACCTCCTTGTGGTTTGGCTGCAGTTCACCTAAGTTACCTATAATGCTATAGCCTACATTTTTGGTACTGTAATCCGGGCGGTTGAGCTCAAACTCCCACTTCCCTCCCACTAAGACAAATAATTTATCAAAACATATTTTTTATCAATTTATGAAACATTTCTTTCGCTCACAATTTTAAATCTTGGCTCTAGAAATATTTATTTACTTTATAATGTTAACACTGGAAAAAAAGTGGGTGAAGTTTGAGTCTGATCGCCTGGATTACAGCGCCAAAAATTATAACATTCTCGGTAACTTGATGAACTACAGCCAAACAACAAGGAGGTCAAGCAAAATACATTGGTAGATAGGCGAGTGTCCAGACCTGTTCTTCTACGACAGTGGTTTGAACAAATACATATCGCCAAACTCATGGCTACAAGTTTACGTCAAGCACACCCAATCTAATTTTATGTGTATTCCTGAATGAATTTTATTCCAAGTAACCCACTTCTTCATTAGTCGGTTGTGATCCATAGGTTTCAGTTTCGGATAAGTGTTATGGGTTCAAATCTCCACGAAGTTGAAAAAGTCCCATTGAATTGAAGCCATTGGTACTAAGTAGTACAATGTAAAGGTCCAAGTTAAAATACAAAATAATAGAAAATGTCACGTGTGTTACATTTTATAGTTATGAAAAAAGACAGAATTTTTATGCATGAAATTTGTTTAACACTTTTTACCATCACTGAAATAATAATAATTCAGGGCCATGCCAACTATGTTAAGAGTGGGGGGGGGAGGGGGGCAAAGGAATATGTTTTCACTTGAACTTAACACCGATCCCCCTTATTGAAAGGAAGGTCCGGGGGTCCTCCCCCGGGAAAATTTTGAATTTAAGATCTAAATATTGAGTAATCGCTGGCAGAAATATTAATATTTTTTAAAGAAAAGTGTTGTTAATATCGCCACAGTAATTTGACCTTTGAAAATTAGTATTTCAAGGTGCAAAATAGTGTAGCCTATCAAAATGCTAAATAATCACTGGCAGAATTAAAGAACAATTAAAATCATTACTTATACAAAATTCACATTCAATTTCAGGAAAATTAGACAGAAAAATGTAACAAATTTAAATACACAAGGTAGAAATAATTTTAAGATTAAAATATACTATGCCTACTTAATTAACATGACATGATATACAATTGCACAAAACAAAAATTCAAAAATTTTTGGTTTAGGCATAAAAACTGACAAAGATATGTATGCATTACATTTGAGGAATATTAAACAGAAACATATAAGTCACATTAAAATATCAGTTTTGGGTAGAATTATGTATCAAAATCATCACAAAAAATACTGTGCAGTCACAACAAATTTCAAACACAAAATTTTTTTAAATGTTCCAAAAACTGACTTTCTTCGCAATGTCCTAATCGTAAATTCTCGCAAGACTTCATCCACGTTGATTTTAGAATATATGAAGTGTACCACATCAGAATGTTGCAAGTACCATCGTAAACATTGTGCAGGAGATCCAAAAAAAGAATTGTGATACAAAACTTAAATGCCAATTGTAGTGTGAAACAAACCTATAACTTGCACAACGTTTACTGTCTGAAATAAACAAAATATTCACTACTATTCTATTCATGTTGAAAACAAGCCATTGGAACATAATTAAATGTTTGTTAACATTACCTACGAATGACTATCAAAATGTTAAGTACCTCTTAATAAACGTAAACGATGAAAGGTTATAATATTGCCTTAAGTTACACTTTTTAATACATCACTGTAGATCCAGGGGCTTACAGGTGAACGGCATAGGCGAACACCTACATGTCCAAACTGTTCCTTGCTAACCTTAATTTCACAGGCCTTTGAAATTTTCTGCTTGGATGTAGTAAACTTTTCTTGGGCTAACTTCTTCCAGTCAAAGAAAAAACTGAGGGGAGGCAGATAAGAAAAGGTGTATTGATTATTGCCCCACCAACAATTTCTACAAGACGTTGAGGAACTTTTGGTGTAGATCGTTTCTTCACTTTTTCAATAATTGCGAAGTCCCTATCGCATGACAAAAATGTGTGTCCACTTGTAAGAAACTTATGTGTTATCTCGTCAAAAAAACCTTGGCTATCAATGTCAAGTACATAGCAAGAAACTGCTGATTTTTATTTTGTGCTCCGCAGTTAGACTGCACAAATCCACGAACGCTGTGAATCGTCTGGTAAGAAAGCGAGAAAAGAAATTATTACAAAGTGGGCCCTCTACTTGTTAGACCATGGACATGGGCTGACAAGTAACCTACGAACCCCACTAATGGGAAGATTATATTAATTATTGAAAATCATTTACTATCTTCTAGTTTTCATGATAGTGTATATAATTTATATAATAATTTACATTATTGTATACCATAATGTAAAATTACTTGTCTAATATCTTTGTATAATATTGTACTAAAAAAATATTAAAAGGATGCAATAAACCAAACTAAAAGACAGTTTGTCTAGCGAAAACATTTGAAACTAGTCGCTATATTTTAGAAGGTTCCGATAATTTTTTTTTTACACACTTTTTAATAGACATTTTAAATGCCATTTGCTTATTTTATTAAATGGTTGTTTCCGAGACCTGTTTGTTGAGTAAATTACGGTGTAACTGTATCAAGTGCTGTGGCGCATGTCTATTCTGCTTATCGCCCGAGCTGTCTTACATCTCACATGCATTCCACGTGTTATTTGCAAGTTCACTGCCTCTGAGCTTTAAGGGGCCTCCCTAGTTAAGCTGCGTTTGTGTATGTGAGGCAGGAGCGGTAAGGTTGTCGCTGACCAGCGTACATAATACATTATCGCCTCTCTCCGCGCAAGCCACTCAGCTGGTGTACATTGCTTTACTATTATTCTTTTTCGTATGGGACTTGAAGTAGGGACCGCGTTATTTTTTTTATGGAGAGCATAGTTCAAAGTCTGATGCTTGTTTATATAGTTGCGTTTTTCAAATTTGGTTGTTATTTTTTCAGATACGACAGTCTGGTCTGAAAATTAGGTTTCTAATAAACGTGCCAAATTTTTAAAACTATAGCGACATAGTTTGATGTGTGTGTTTTGTTGGTAGATATACAAATATAATGTACGTTGAATAGTTTCATTTTAAAAAAGATTAGCCGTAACTCGCTGCAACACATTTTAACTGCAAGTAGGGAGACTCCTTCAGTAGCATGTGAGACGCAACAAAAATTACACGTCCGTGGCACCGCATGCCAGCATCGTCACAGCAGCAACAGTTTCTCTTTGCAGCAGAAACTCAAGAATCTAGAAAAAAAATTCGTGAGAACCAGGAATTTTTCCATTCAGATATACTAGACACCCTGATCACATACGTGGGTAGCAGGCTAAAATAATTTAACATACTAGCCTACGTAAAATTGAGTACCTACCATTTAAGTAAAGTCTTCAGCATAAATCTTCATTTGTAGCGTAACCACTTACATCTCGCACCGCCACACCACAAAACACACTGACGACTAAGGACTAAAACAATATCATTCCTCCGCTCAACTACAGGGATGGGCACAGAAGGGGAAGGTCCTTACCCCCTCTCCAATTACTCTTTTATATTTCATTGTGAGGAGAGGGAGCGAGAGATATAATTTGCCCCCTCAGGTTTATGTACGGGAGGCGGCCATCCCTCTTGCCCCCCTCCCCCCCTTACCACCTGTTGGCATGGCCCTGATATTAATTATAATAATAATGATAATAATAATTTTAATTAATATCAGAAAAGTACACACATTTTTAATTCACATTTCATTTTTGGTGTAACAATGTTATTTTTTGTCACTAATAAATGTCGGCGAATTTATGTTGGCAAAAAGAGGCTAACTTGCTAATATTTTTAAGTTAGTAACTTGTGGCACAAGTGTGCTACAGAAATCATAGTGATGTCGGTAGTCGATATTTGCATGTTGAGTGTAACCAAGATGTTTGCAACAGTTGTCTTTGTGGTTTTACAGAATACACCAAGCTAGTGACTCAACGCCAGAGGTTGGATGGACAGTTGAATGAGAACACAGGGGTCAAGCAGGTAAGTCTACAATATTCATATGTACTAACTAGGCTATATACAGTATTTACTGAACTAGAGAAATTAAACAAAGAGTATTCCAGATATTTGTGACGTGTCTCACCACCGGGATGCTCAAAGCTGTACAGGACTTATACCCCAGGAGTTTTGGGTGAATATTTGAAATAATATAACATTAATCTGAAAGACTTTATTACTTCTTGAGAACTTGCTTAACATACAGTAATTCTCCTATTTTACAGTGTTACAAATTTCTCTTCATAGCACAGTGTGACCCCGAGAGAAGGGATACGGGACAAACATTACTTCAAGAAGTTTTTGGTGCCAGGAATGCCTCTTACAACATTTCAACTTTAAGATGGTTCTAACCTCAGGGCATATGTAGATTCATGTGTTAGTCTCAGCCTCTGCATCTCCAGCATGCAGCCGTACAATACACACTTTGCCTAGATTCTTAGAGAGGAATTAACACAAAGAAAACACTGATATCATCTTACTTTGCCTTCAGTTTCCTGGATGTGCAAAAAGTTAGTGTTACGTTCTACGTCTGTATTGACAGTTCCGGGCAGTGAATGTTACCCCTGACGGTAGAAGGTGAGATGTTATAAAATAACTTAGATTGGTGACTCTCTACCGTGCATGGAAACCTAACCCCAGGGTGATAAGCCTACAGCTGCTAGGGGACTGAAGGTTTCATTCAGAGGTTAGGTGCAGCTACGAGGATGGAACTTCTGCACTGAATTAGTCTAGAATCTTAGTTACAAGGACAATAAATCACTCTAAAGCATGAGAATTACCATGGCACGGGTTAGAAACAATATTACATGAACGACCATATTAACAAAAGTCCTTAACTCACTACTCACAAACACAACCCCTTAATTCACATTACCTCAACTTAAAGACCTTGATAAAGTTCTCAACTGGTGCGAAGGTTGGACGGACCACTTTGCGGGATGTCTCGTGGTAAAATCCTGCTTCTTTCACTTTCTTGTAACTATCATTATACAGCAAGAGCAGTATTCTTGTGTTTGTCAGGTAAGAAGTATCACTCTGGAAAACTGGTCACGTAAAGGGTCTGAAAAGGCAAGACGTCAAGTGAAAGAATGGAATGTTCAATCGTCAAGAAAATCTAAATTACTCATCATAATTCGATGGAACTTCTTGTCGAGCAGACATTTTATTAACGGATGTCTATTTATACAGCTCTAGGCGGTAGTATGCTTTGTTTTCTAGTAAAAAATTAAAAAAAAATTTTTTTTTTTAGAAAAATAAGAGCTGAAAACCACATAATCGTCAAAATTGAAAACTGAAGTTCGTATAATTGTCAATTGTATATTGTTACGACCAAAAAATAAACACACTCTAAAAAAAAAATATTAATAAGTAGATTGGATGTAGTAGAGAAGTTAACGCAAATAAAAGTGTACCTTACTATAAAAATACCGAAGTTGTATAACAATACACATTTTAAAGTTACAAGAAGTAAAAATAAATGTTCTCTGGTCTACCTTCTTTAAACAAAAAAGAAACACACACACATAAAATGGGAACGTACTGCAGGTAGAGACATAGGTACCTGGATCAACTGATGTTTTTAATGGCAAGGGTGGTGCTCCAGATGTCCCTATCTTACTTAACTTGCTATAAATTACTCTACTATTAATACTAAGCTACCACACACGTAACCAGGATCAGCAAAACTAAATAAAATAAACTGGCTGTTTAAGGTAACCATCTTAGCTTTTATTTTTTTTCAGAAAAGACAAGGCATAACAATAATAAAAACATGAAAATTGAGCGAAAGTTTTACAAACTGTTACTATCTCCAAACAATACAAAACAAAGTTAGGTCGCAATACAATATTCCAGTTCTCACGGCTCGTGTTCCCGCGGACCAGTTAAACTCTCTCAAAAAAAATGATGAATTAGATCAGTGGTTCCCAACTGGTGGTCCGCGGACCCCTGGGGGTCCGCAAGCCATGCCAGAGGGGTCCGCAAAATTATAATAAAAAAACAGTAACATTTTTTTCAGTTTTTGCAGCTTTCTGAGCACTTTAGCGCGAACGCTAACTTTTGTGTCTGGCTTTATCCGGCAACTAATGCTAGCACACTCTAGGGTCGTCACTGGAACTAGAAGGGTAAATAGTTTTGCTGTATGCCTTTAGAATTCGCGCGCTGCCTGTATGTAGCCGACAAGTGACAGTCTTGTAAAACAGTAATGTTTGTAAAGCTTTGTTTTTCGCGGAAAGTTATATTACGCGTACGGTAATTGAAATTGGATCGTTGGTTGAAAAGTGGATCGTTAAAACGAGATAGGCCTACAGATGAAGAGGAAGAGAATGTATTTGATGTTAAAGTTAATAAGTCAGTGACTCTCGAACCGAACTTGTCAGTGTCTTTTGAACCCAACTCGTCGGCGTCTCTTGAACCCAACTCGTCCAAGATCAGTGTGTTAAGCCTACTGCAAAAATTAGAAAATACAGTTCTGATTATTTGGAAATCGGTTTCACGTTCACTGGACCTGAGCAGCAGCCTAAACCTCAATGTGTGATTTGCTACGAAAGCCTTTCGAATGAGTGTATGAAGCCAGCAAAACTCCGTCGGCATCTTGAAACAAAGCATCCAGAGCACAGCAGTAAGTCATTAGATTTTTTCAAGATTAAATTAGGCGAGCTTAAAAGATTTCGTACAAACATTGCTAAACACTGTGGTGCAAATGTAAATGAAAACGCAACCCTTGCATCTTAAGAAGTATCTCAGCTTGTCGCTAAATGTGGAAAAAACCATACAATTGCTGAAGAACTTATACTACCATCTGCAATAATTCTATGCAAGAGAATGTTAGGTGATGCAGCTGCCAAGGTAATAGGCACTGTTCCGCTCTCTAACAATACTGTTCACAGACGAATTACTGATATGGCCAATAACATTGAAGAGACATTGCTGG
>PNEQ01072757.1:0-23418 GCA_003012365.1 Medauroidea extradentata
CAATGAAATTAATATCTGCTCTCGAGTTTGCTACAACAAACAGAAGATCGAGCGTTAGGACCTTACAGAATGGTATAAGTAGCAATGGCCAGAAAAGTGTACGTCAAAAAGTAAAATATGCCACGTAGTTATTTTCTCACAATATGGCAACAATTATATTTTGAATTCAAGATTTCTTAATGACTACAAAAATTCTTGGTACAGCGCATTTGGTGTGCATTCAGAGAAACAGATTAGTAGTTTTAATTAAACGAAAAGTGTTACTGCAGAAATGAGAATTTCCGAAAAAAGTGATAATGCCATTCCAAAAAGGTATTTTGATTTCCATGTTATCATTCATAGAAACGTATAGCTACTTGCTAAAAACTGAATTGATGTATTTTACTATGACAAATTGCATAAATTAGAAAATATGTTCTCTAGAATACGGAATATTGGATAGTCTACACATATGACAATTCAACACCAACAGATTTCAAGTAATGACCGAGAATGCTTGTGTTAGGGAATTAAATACCAAAATTCGGTTCATCAGCTATTATTACCGAATATGAAAAAAAAAAAAAAAATCAACCATATCTAACTAGTCAGATGTTTGTCAGTGTGGTTAAAAATGCCGAAACAGAGACATTGTGTGTATAAACCGTGACATAGACAATAGTGAAACATCTGTGAATGACAAGGGCTTGGCTGAAATTTCAATACAAGATAAAGAAGTACCGATATACAGCGCGGGATATGTAGCTAAATTTTCCAACAAATGATCTGTATGATTCTATTTCATCAATTTCAAATGGTAGGGAAATATTAAATTTTATATAAATTAGTATTTTGTACTATTTTGCAATTATTTGAAAATATTCATTGCAGTACTTTTTCTGGAGGATGGATAGAATAACTAAACCCTGGTGGACTGGCTGTAACGTCAGAAAAAAATAAGTATTTTTGCAACTGCTGAGTGATTGTTTAACTTATGTCGCGGACATTCTTTAGTTAAAAAGAAAGGAATCGTGAAAACACATTTTTCAAATGATATTGCCTAAGTTTTCGTCCGTAGAATCTAAAGCGCTGCGAAAATTTGTGTTTACCAGGACATTCATCATCAGGCTTCGTCATATCACGAATATGAAATTGAAACTCTTGAAAGCGACAGTTGAAACTTCATATGTATTGCTGTGAACTGAGGTAAGAGAAATTTTTTTTTTTAATTTCGATTGCCTTGTCTTATTTTCAGCAACAGTGCATAAGCACTTCGTAATAATATAATGAATTTTTGGTATAACGGAAATCATGTTCTGGAATCAGAGTGCATGCCTTTTCCAATATTATTTTTCCTACCTGGTATAGTGAAATTCTTCGCGGTGAATGTCTTCCCGTTGTGTGGACTCGACTCCATCTTGACTTCGTAGCAGCATTCCGGAACAATTCTCAAGTGATGGTCTTTGGGACTTTTTGGAACTGAGATGCTTGTGGTTTTCTGCAGGAAAAAAAAGAATTTTTCAATTTAAATGTCTTGTAATGTCTGACTTAAAGCAAATGCTGTTTCAACAAGGGCACCGTAAAACTTATTTAAACTTCGTGCTTGATATCAATAATATTTTTTTTTAGCGGTGTGTATTCGTAACGTTCGGCAGATAATAAAAAGTACATAGAGAGCACCTCACGCTCATTTTATATTAAATTTAATATTTTGGTCAGTAACTCTAGTCTTATTTTAAACATATTAAAAAAAAAGTTTAACTGACGAGTGGGACATCCTATCGTTGTTGAGCAAAATTTTTAAATGTAAATGTTTTTTCTTGACTTTTAAATTTATACTGCTACAAAAGTGTTTTTTATATGTTTCTAAAATATATTCTTACATGTTATTATCTAGTCATAAAACAAAGTGGAAGATATAAGTAATGATTTATGTATAAAAAAACTTTGGTTTGAAAAGTTGTTTCTGTAGCAGCCAGATGGTATATTTAATAATGGGTGAAAACACCACGCCATAGTAATGAAATTATTGTATTGTCATCGAATCTTGATATGCGTGCAATATTTTTAATTATTCAGACGTTCTGGAAGAGGGCGAAAATTTAATTGAAATATTCCATTACATTAATACATACGCAAGGCTACTTCCGGGAAGATGAAGGCTAGAGAAAGGCGCCAGTATCATAGTTTCTTTTTAAGTTTCTTTAGTTTTTATTGAAAACATTTTTAAAGAAACTTCAAGCTCATCATTGACTTACATAAATGTCCAACGAAAATAGTATCTTACCGTAAAATTTTTTTCCACATGTATGCAAAAATTATGACTTTATAATTCGTGAAGTGTTGCTTTCTTACCCCGAGTTACTTTACACATACTTTCTAGACTAGAAACTAATTTCACGTCTGAAAAATTAAAGCATTTTAAAAACAACTTCGAAGGTATATGTATTGAATTTTATTTCAAAATGGATTGTTCACAAATATTTATTTACATTTTTTTTGTATCATCCAGATGGCATTTTTTAAAATAATATGTGAGAATACAAGGCCATAGCTATAAAATTATTGTATTGTCATTTTATTCTATTAAGAGTGAAAAATTTAAAACAATTAGGACTTCTCTGCTAGTGGCCAAAAATTGAGTTTTCATTATATTATGTGTGTGAAGCTTTAAAAAAAAAAAAAAAAAAAAACGAAGTTTATTTACAAAAATTGAAATGTTTATAAGTTATAGAAACGTTTGTTAAATTTCCACAAAATGTTATTATTCATCGTTACACGTGTAAAATTTGTAACAAATAACAAATAATTAAGTTATTTTCATGATCAGAATAAACATTTAAAATTAATTTTTTCCCTAGTAATTGCAACTATAAAACTATAGCTTGGCTTGTAATTTTACAATAATGTATTTTGTTCATTTTACAAGAACAACCCTAGAAGTTTTTACAAGAAAAATCTTTGGCAGCTGGTTTTCCAAGCATTTTCCTAGCAAAAAATACAAATAAACCTTAAAATGCTCAGTGGTGGGCGCTGGGTGAGTTTGCACTACGCCAACTGTAACTGTGTGCTCACCACAAGATAAGGTTCTCCTAATGCTGCACGATCAATCTCTCTCCAGTGTCACATATGTCAGGTATTTCCCCGTATTGCTGCTGTTTATAGACGAGGTCCAGCAGGCACGTGGGTTGCCGCGTGGTCCCCTCAGCCTGCCTACGGTAGGTCTTCACTCGCTGCATTCACAACAGCGCGACGCACGCGACGCGAAGGGCGTGATGCCACACTAAAAGTTATTGTTATTGCGAACACTAGTTCATCTGCCGCTCGGCAAATACTATATGTGTGTGTGTACGTGCATATATATATATATATATATATATATATATATATATATATATATATACATACATACATAAATATGTGCGTTCTTTGCTACTACATAGGCCTACTAACACTCTAAATACCTATCAGTGGTTACAATCGGTGAAATGTTAATCACTGTAATTCTGATTAACTACTTGTTTCTGACTGATGAAACTGTAGAGTTCGCTGAAAATCTGTTAACAGGCAAGTGAAATTCACTGAGAATAAGTGGAAAAATAATTTAAGTCAACGGCATTTAGTCAGTGAAATTATCAGCACGCACAAATGTATCTACATTTTATTGCGCAAACCAAAAACCTTGTGTTTGTGCATGCCGTAGTTCGTAATTACGTCTCTCTAGAGATGTTTTAGCATGTCTGTGTGGATTACCTTTATTTGCAAACGTTATTAATTATACATCATTCAGGTACAAACAATCCCGATAAAACAGATTATAAAGACGTAAAATTTTGTTAGTATCCATCCGCGTAAACGCCGTGTATTTTATTAGGATGTATACATCGAACAACGGTGTTCAGGCTTTGCCGTTGATGACAATCAGTAAGCGTCAGTGCGCAGTTCGATTGGCTGTATTATCGCGTTTTTTTTAATGATTCGGCAAAAAATATAAGCACAGCGAAGCAAATAATTAACTGCGCTGAGCGAATATTTCATCTGGGAAAAAATAATAACAAAGTAGTAATTTTGTTTCAGCAACAAACAAACTATTTTCGCCTTAAGTATTTGGTTGAACCAAGGAAATATTGCTTTTCAACACAATTATACATTTTTCTCAGTAAATGTATCACTTATTATGTATAAAATACTAGATTTTATGTAAAAAATGAATTGTCAGTAGCGATACTGGAAACGTCTCTTTATAAGAGCATCACAGTTTATGATTCTATGCGTATTTTTGTATAGGCCTGTAATTGTTATTACGTGAAATACGACTTTCATTAACAGGAGAATAATAATTATGTAAGTAAATTTTATAATGTTTTATATAATATATGTAGTCTATATAATATATGGTATTTTATAATAATTCTTACGTCATTGTGCTTTACTTAGAAATGATACACAAAATGCAAGTTGATGTTAGCGAAGCCTATACCATCATAATGTATCTCGCTAAAGTTTTGAACAAGAGAGAAATGAAGACAAATTGAGCATAGTGAGTGATACCGTGTCTAAATCGCATTCTTGCTATATTGGTTCAAAAGTACAGGGCGAGAAGACCGCGGTGCAGATTTTGTTTGCTTTCATTTTATCATGGTTCTGCCCCTTGTATCCGCTGCTCAACACGGCTTTAGTTTGCGACGATGTTCAACGACAGTGAATTGTTTAAATTCGTGTGACGAAAATCGCCAACGCTCTAGCGTAAATAATAATGGAAAACAAGATTAATTCCAGATTATAATGCAAAAAATTTGAGCACTTCACACTGGATACAGTGCTCAGAATATACGCTATGTTTCATTATTCTTAACATGTCAGACCCACTTCGCCAGTGAACAAGGGACAGGGACACTAAACTCATGACAAAAGTTCCGAGTCAATTACCTCATAACACGATATATCTCGACCAGACGCGGAACCTCCATTCTTCAACACTTGGCCTAGCATTTAAGATTAAGAAAATCCATGTATTATTCGTCAGTCACGAGACCAACAACAATTCAGTGTCGTAAATACTTGACAGCCTTATCGGGCCAGGAATTCTTATTGGGAGATTAACAAGCCAACACTACAAAGACATTCTCACGAACTATAGTTGCACAAGGAATGTGGTTATTATATGCGTGGTAGTGATAGTATACCGCCACATTTTTTAACAGAGTTACAATATATTTCTTAAACGAAATTTTTACCAAACGAACATGTCTTGCAGAACCTAAAGCTATATTTGAACACTGTCCCTCGTTTATGGAACGCACATTCCTTAGCATCGAAACTATTCAACAGCACGTCGAAGAAAGTAGCTAGCTTAGGTAACACTTAAATAGTTTTAAATTGCTGTACTGTCTGAGTGCAGTCATGTTTAGCAACTTACAAAACGATAAACATTTGTACATTAGCACTGCAAGTTATATACATAATACTATTTTTCATACTCGTGTGTA
Source organism: Medauroidea extradentata (assembly GCA_003012365.1). NCBI lineage: Eukaryota > Metazoa > Arthropoda > Insecta > Phasmatodea > Phasmatidae > Medauroidea > Medauroidea extradentata. The sequence continues at coordinate 5,469 of PNEQ01072757.1, forward strand.
CACTTCATACAGTTTGTTACATCTTCATAGCTGTTTGAATTTTGTAATAAAATTGGCAAATGATTCGCTGTCCTCGTCAAAGACGAAGGTTTTCTTACTCTGGTAAAGTGATGCAATTATGGTATACAGTATGAAGAAGAAAGACCTCCCTGCTAAAGCAAGCTTACAAATTAATGTTCATTGAGGAAGGTACAAGAAAAAAAATTTCTCCAAGAATAGTACACACAGTAAAGTTTTACGACAATACACTTTAAAGATCATATTCCTGATTGTAAAATCACTGATTGGCAACAATTTTGTCGTGAAAAGACTTTTGCCCCATTTTGTTTCAATGTCTTACGTAGACATCAGCAGCTATGCGTCATGGTTATTGGCAGCGTGTATTTCCTTGTTCAGACACGTCGTTTAGTTGACTACACCAAGTTTATTGTGACGTCATACGTCTGTGATTTTTCCATTAGAACCCCAAAACATGTGAGGGTTAAAACATGTCATCAGCGCATGAAGCAGGTCTGCAGATGTGCACAAGACATTGAAACCAAATCGTGCAAAAATATTTTGTCCACAAACTCGTGGTTCAACTGATTGAGCTATTATTGATTGTTCTTTATTGCCCTGTGAGCGATTTCAGAAGGCGTGGCATAAACTTTGTGAGCTATTGCCTTCTTCAGAACTTTTAGTAAGAATGGCCAGAATTGGTCCACCTGGCGCATATGCCGGCGATAGAGAACGACAAGAGACTGCTTCGTCATTGTATCAACAATTGATGATATGATTTTAAATGAGGGACGATAATAAACTGAATTATGTGAACTGTTCGTGACTTACAAGTTGTTTTTATTCTTTGGCTTAATTTTGTTTTTATAAGCTTCCCTTATATGTGGCGACTTTCTACCATATTCTGCATACCGCAATTTTTCAGTTATCTAGAATCAAAAATTTAAGTCAAATGTCTTGTTCTGCAGTTCTTTATAAATGAGTATAACAATTTATTTTCGAAAACCCAGTGCTGGTGAGTAAGTAATATGTAATCTATACCAGAGAAAATAACGCAAGAACTTCATACACTTACCGTATCTTCTATAACTTCGTATATAAACCCATCGGGACAATAATTTGGGTCCTGAGGACAGCCTGAGTAGTTGCTTGGTACCACGTGAAGAATCAACCTGGTTGGACGCCTACCTTCTGCAAAGTACACATCAATTAACGTGCTGCCACTCATTTGGAAACTTGCACTCAGAGTTACTCTGAAATAAAGTGTTTCACTTGGCTAAGTAATTAGAAACATTCACTATCTGCATTAATAATAAACTATTCTTATTCATAGCCATAGTGTAAGACTACTATCTAAATACGTTACAAAGAAAATAGTTTCTTCTAAAATTTGTTTCAAGCTTTAAAATTACCATTAATTTTACGCTGGCGGGTATCTAATATATCTAGTTGTATAAAATATACGTGACATAATGTTGATAATGTATCAGATTTAATTATTTACGCTACTTCATTCGAAGGGTATGGGGAAATACAACGGTAATCCACAATTTTAAGAATATTTGAATTTCATGCAGGAACCCAATGGTAATCTCATATTGTACATATCGATATAAAAGATTAAGCAATATGACTACGAATAGCAGCACAGTTCAGTAATGATTATATTTGCAGGCCACACTTTCGTAGTTTATTACACCAAAAAATGTTACTATTACAATTGTGTAGTTACTTGTTATTCATTGATTGTATACTAAAGCAACTAAAAAATAATTTGTAAACAGTGATGATTTTAATTAAATTTCTTCATCCAATTGTACCTTATCTTTAAATGTGCCCAATTTAGTTGTGATACAATGTGAGTTACCATTTTCTCTCTCCCCATGCTCCTCATTATTTTATTAAAGCTGCTAATGTGATATCGACTAGTAGACCTACAATATTTTCTTGTTCTATTCCCGGCAATCACTTATAAATTGGTTCATCATTGTTATAGTGAAGTAGTTGTCTCTCTGCGGCTTCGCACGAGTGTACTATAGAAAAGAGTAACTAACTTTTAATTACGTATTAATTTAAAGTGTTACTATTCTCTGCATATCTTTAAACAACAAATACAAACAGCTTTATCCAGTCCACTTCGCTGAGCGTACTTTAATTGCAGAATTTCTATGTTTTTAATTAATCTTTATTTCTCTATAAAATAGCTGCCCGGCTGCGGCTTTGCCGGCGTGAAATTATGTAATATAAACAGTAACTCTGGATAAAATATGTGATGAAGGCATTTAACAACTAACGTACTCAATAACAGTGAACTATAAATTGCCTTAGCTCAGTGTAAAGAGCGCGCGCAATATGCTCGTATGATGTCATAGTAATTCCCGTCGCAAAGTCTTTCATGGGATACGAACCCGTAACCCCACTCCTCCCAAACCACAAACTTTATACAATACCTGAGTGAATGCTTAAAGGCAAGCCGTGATAATTCTTTCGTATGTACAGGCTACAGTCCAAAGAGGTTTTATTTATGAGTAGGTTGGCAAAAAAAAAAAACAACTGTTGAATTATTTCTCCATGATCATTCTCTTTTTTCGGAGACTGTAACATTTTACTGCTTTTCACATGCTTAATTTTCGAATTTCGTAAAATCCTGGATTTGATTTATAGATATTTACAAAAGCTTCATTCTTATAAAAAAACCATCTCGATATCTCAACGGGCATAAGCGGCACAGATGGCTATTTAAAAACACATTAAATTTTTTTAACAGCTTTCAAGGACGATTTTCGAATTTTCCTGAATTGCGTTTTTTTTTTTTTTTTTGTAATTTACGTAAGATTTATTTTAAAGCAAAAATCATTTCAATATTTCCACTGGTTTAGGAGATAAGTGGGATTAATCAAAAACACATTATATTTTTTTTAAGAGCTTTCAAGGCCGAATTTCGAAAAATTCTAAAAAATTTTTTTATATATTTACCTAAGCATCATTTAAAAAAAAATCACCTCACTATCTGAAATGGTTTAGGAGAAATCACGGATTAACGAAAAACACATTTTACGGCTTTTCACCCCTTTAATTTTCGAATTTCGCAAAATCGAAAAATTCGCAAATATGCAATTGTTTGGGCAATATTTTGAAGTTAAAAAAATTATGGCAGCTTTCCCAGTTAATTAGATACTAGGGACGCTTTGAAAGCATATTTCACCCATTTTCACCCCCTTAATTATCGAATTTCGAAAAATGCATTCGTAGTGGGTACCTACGGGGCAAGGTGAAGCTTCCCTCCAAATTTCACGGTTCTAAGTCCAGCGGTTTGTGCTGTGCGTTGATGAGTGAGTGAGTGGGTGAGTGTGTCAGTCATAGGACACTTAATTTTATATATTAACATTTCTGTTAATAAACCCCTCTTTCAGCTGAAAAGCGTAAAAGTGGAAACAGTAACTTAATAATAAAAAGTTTAACTGTTTCACTGACGGTTATATTTTTTTATCAGTGTTACCAATTAGAATATGGTGCTTCATTTCTTCTTCACACTAGACTTGTTTGAGGATGACAGCACAGAAACGCCTTTCGTGCTTCATAACTAAACGAGTACCTGCTACTCATACCGCTGAGCGGTATGTAGAGCTTCAGCTTATACAAATTTATTCGAAAACTGCTCAACGACGTAAGTGATGGCTGTTTAATGAGTGAGTGAGAGATTTTGGTCAGCGCTTAACATTGAGGTCTTTAGCGCTGGTGAGGGGTGACATGACGTGAAAATGGAGCAGCGCCGGAATGAAAAGGTGGGGAACGGGATATATCCGAGAAAACCCACCTACCAACAGTATCGTCCGGCACGATTCCCGTATGTGCAACTCCGGGGACAGACCCCGCGGGGAATCGAACCCGGATCGCCTTATTGGGAGACGAAATGGTCTGACCGTTCGGCCACCGCACCCGCTACGGCTGCTTAAGAATAAAATTCAAAGAACGTTACTTGTGTGCTTACCCATTTTAGGTCCTTCATTTATCTTTCAAGTTTATTTTTACGCAGCTGGAAAAGATTAACATGGGTGTTAGCAGTCCTTTTTTAGGTAAGAAAATTTTGGCGCAGAACTATTTGAAAGGTACAAGCGTGTAAAACACACATTCATCTGTAATATTACGTCATAAAATGGTAGGGTCACCAGTGACTGTCTCATAAAGGCGAGTTACCGGCGAGAATACTACACGCAGTTCTGTAACTTGTTGCTAGAGGTCACTATAAGGCGATAACCGATTGTCTGAGTCGCCCTTAATATCATCAATACCTCTATGTTCGGTCTCGTATGTACTAACTACGTCCAGCTTGGCAGTGAAAACATCAAATATACATTTGTGTGGGATACATTTTCTCAGAAACGATTATTCATCATATTGTTTTTACAGTAAACTTCAAAGAAGACAATCCTTGTGTTTCATTTTTTCTTTTTTCAACTATGGATGAATGTATAATTTAAAAACTAACAAATTTTACAAAAAAATATGAATTTCTATTAGCTCTTCGTGTATTTCCTGAGACCAAATTAAGAAAGTATACAGACAGAGGCACTAGACACGTTGCTTTCACTTTGCTGCAGCAATATAACGGTGTTACTGGTTTAATATTTGTGTGATCGGAACACAATTAACACTATCACGGCCAGAGAGCGTGTCGGCTCGCTCACAGCTTCCCTCATCGCCTCAAGTGGTATGAATCTTCCTTTAGAAGACTCCTCCTAACGGTTCATTAGTGTCTCACACTCTGTTGATCCTGATGGCGCGACAGTTGCCATGCCTAGAACGCTAGTCTCCCATCAAAGCGATCAGAGTTCGAGCCTCGATTTTTCTCTGGCGAGAAACATGGCAGATGTTGCCACTGGTCAGCAAGTTTTTTTTGTTGGAGTGCTTCCGTTTTCCCTGCCCTTCGGCATCCGTGGTTTCTCCATCGAAAGGCGTAATTTAATTTCAATCTTCAGAGCTCGCAGGTGCCTACGGGTGTCCAAGTCTGCTCGCGGGGTGATATACACGGCCCTCGGGTATCCTTGCTACGCGATATTTATTTACTACTAGCTGCCCTGGTAGGCCTTGCAATGCCCGTATTTACTTTGGGTAGCCCGTTCGGAACTTGCACCCAGTGTTTGCTTTCACTCACGTCCCCCCCTCCCGCCCCACATCACCACCACCTACACACACACGCACAAAACTAACAAACTTCTTTTCCACTAAGTGTTTTGGGTACCCCGTTTTGCCCTCCGCCCCCGCCTTTTTTTTAAAGCCAGAAACCTTTCCTTGTGCACGCATAACAACTCACCACCAAAATGTCATCGTAATCGGATGAATGATTTAGGAGTGCATAGAAGACGAACTGGTGCACAAACATTCATTTTCTATTATATATAATTTTTCTTTGCTATTCTTATCTCTAAACATAATGACTACTTAGAGGCGTAAAGAGGTCGAGCCAACAGATGGGTAAGAGAGCTGGGCTAAACGTACCTTTGGGTAGTTGCCAGGAGATGCTCAGCTGTAGAATTCTGGATTCCTTCTGGAACACCTTACTGCTGACGGTCAAGTTCCTCACGGCAGCGGCAAACACCATTCCTGTTGTCGCTGGCACAAAACAAACACAACTGTACTGTACTCTATAGGCGTTTACAAAAGCTGCAGTAAAGTAGGTTTTTTCGATCACGTGACCAGGTTTTGTCAATCACACGTATCTTGACGAACACCTGATGCTGTTCAGACTTTTAAGATGGAGGGAACCAATTAAAAATACGTAGTTTATAAACGTAAAATAGTTTGCTAAACGCAATGTCCGCAGCACTTTATTTATCTACGTTATTATATTTATATTACATATAATATTCTTTTAATGCTTGTTTCTTCGAAATTTTGAACATATTGCGTTCACTTTCACTTCGTTGTGGCTTTGGTTATGTGTACAGTTTACATTTTTTCGCGCCAAATGGCGATTTTCGTCTGCCAACAGCCGAGAGCAGTGTAAGTGAGGAGTTTATCGAGAAGCTATCAGGTGAATATTTGGCCATGGGTAGGGCCACGATTTTGTCGCGAAAAGATTTTTGCCCCACTTTGTTTCAGTGACTCACGTGCACATCGGCAGTTCTGTTTCAAGGTTATTGGCAGCGTGTCTTTGTTCAGACACGTTTCTCATTTTACTGTACCAATCAGAATAAGATTATTGTGAGTCTGTACGTCTATAATTTGCCAAGGCAAGTGAGAATAAAATCATCCAACCACAGACGATGTAGCAGAGCTGCAGGTGTGCACATGACGCATCGAAACCAAATGTTGCAAAAATCTTTTCGCCATAAAATCGCGGCTCTAGCCATGGGTAAACTTTACTAGGGTACGTATTGTAGGTACACCTTAAGCTGAAATATTGTCTTACCTACCCTACTCTCGTCAGCTTTGGTAAACGCCTATTAACAACACACTCAGCACCGTACCATATCTCGCACATAGTGCAAAAGTTTGTATATTTATAAAGAACTTAATTGCAAAATAGTTCCCAAATATTTTTTGTAAAAGTTACATAAACAGAAGAATTTTCCAACGTATAACAGGTACAGACAGCGGAAAATCTAAACAGGTATATAATTTCTACCCATGTATTTTCAAAACCATCTGTAATCTCAAACTCCTTACATGACTGGACGACAGTTGTTTTACTCTCTTTGACGACATGCGGACGAGTTAAAAATCTCCAGAGTGCCTTTCATATTCCCAGTCAAATGAGGACGTGGCAGTAACGAAAAAAGAATATTAACCATGTACACACTCCAATGAATCCTAGCAATCTGTTCAACTTTCCCCGCAGTAAATTACTTCCTGAGTAAAAAAAATCTCCGCTCAATTTAAGAACGAGCCAAATTTCAAACGCCAATAAATTTATTTGACGTCATCGATTTGATCGCATGTTATGAGTAGACCCTGAAATATCGCGGGTTTGACGACCTGCCTGCTTAGACTCTTAAGTCCTGTGTACATTTTGTCCTCAGCTACTTGTACGTTGGCTGCTGTTCCAATCAGTTGCAAGTTGTACGTATGCCAGGGTAGCGCGGGATTACTTAAGTACTTTCATGCATGCTTCTTATTTGTTCAAAGTCTTCAAGATCGAGTTAAATAAACAGTTAACCACTCAGAAATGTTACTATAATTCACATGAGTTTGTAATCTGCCTCGTCCTCAAATTATTTCGCGAAACTTCCGCGTCTATAAGCCACGTCCTGAAGAACGCTGTGCTAATGAAGTCCTTGCAAAATACCGGAATTCCATGCTAATATTTAGAGATAGGAAATTTCGCGAAAAGATTTCTGCAGCCCTTTGTTTCAGTGCCTTACGTGCACACCTGCATCTCGGCTTTGTGGACAGCGATTGGATGCCGTAACACCCAGCGTCTTGAGGTTAAACCCGCAAATCACAGACGTGATGTGTCGCAGTTATCCGTATACATATTGGCACAGCCAAATTAATAACGACTCTGCACAAAAGACTCTTGTCAACAGCCATGAAGTTAAGCTGCAGGTGTGCACGTACGGCACTGAAACAAAGTGAGGCAAAATTTTTTTCACCAAAAATCCCCGTCTCTAGTTATAAGCCACGTCCTGAAGAACTCTGTGCTAATAAAGTCCTGCAAGATACCGGTATACCATGCTAATACTGAAACTGGCTTCTCAGTGACGCAGCAACCAATGAGCAAATTCTTGAGGCTGTAGTAAAACGAAGATGTTAGATATTAGAATGCAAACAATTTAGTCGCAAAATTTACCTGTCTCCAATAGTTACAGTTATCTGTGTTTCGCGGATGTGTTATATAGGTCAGGTTAAACGCCAAGTACTTATACTTAGGGACACTGGTAAACCGCGGGAAAAGTTCACTGTTTGCTAGGCTCCAACATTATATGTATAACACTGAAGGTTTTACATCTACATTGGCTACAGTTTTTATGAAGCACCGTGTCCCTATTCAACAAATCCAATTAGAACTGTACAGTTTTGACACAGAACGTACGTGGTTTGCCAGAAAACTGTTCACACGTGCCACGATTGAGATGTTACAGTTTATTGGAAATTATGTTAAATATTTACACGATTTTCCAGTGTCTCTACTTATACTACACTGTCACTTCTGTGATTGGACGACGGCTGTTTTGACACACCTTTGACAAATTATAGTCAGCAATAAATAGAGTCAGTAATTTTTTGTGAGAAGAATTCTGCAACAATTTGTTTCAATGGCTTATGCGAACATCTGTTTCTCTGCTTCATGGTCAGTGATTGATGGAAGTTTATACTCTCGGCGTCTCGGGGTCATACCCGCAAATCACAGACGTGTGATATCGCGGTAACATTGTTCTGGTTGGTACAGTCAAATAAGCCGCGTCTCTGCCTTACTATAGTCTGCCAATAACTACGAACCAGAGTTGCAGGTGTGCACGCAGCGGAGGATCTAGGTGGGTGCAGAGGGGCTGACTGCCGCGGGTGCCGCTGGTGGTGCCATATAATATTATAAATACAGCATTTATAATTGTAACGCACACTTAAAACACTGCTAATGGTAGCTAGTAAGTACAGGTCTTATGTATTTATACTAAAATTTTATACTGTTATTTACGCGAGCGCAAAACAACGTATGTAAGATACGTTTATAACTGTCGGGTTGATTGGACTGATGGAAAAGGGGGAAGGGAAAGAAGGGGGGAGCAAATCACAGCCAAGCTCCGTACCTGTGTGCACGTAAGGTATTGGAACAAGTTGTTGCAAAATTCTCTTCAGAAAAAATCACTGGCTCTAACAATAAATAAGGAAATATTTGGTGGGGGCTCTAACGTGCTACCCTCTTGTATACGGCTAGAAGTCAACGGAGACATACAACATTCGCATTATATTTCGTGTCCTTTACACGCCTGAGTTCAGTATCTGTGAGTTCATTGACCACGAGCCTCTTTGTGAAGCTTTATAGCAGGTAAATCGTGGTTTATCGTGAAACTTTTAATTATTGGCCAGGAGCGAATTTGCGGCCGGCCATCGGCATTGCAGACAAATGGCAGACGTCGAGCGAAAGTACGGCAGCTGGCAGTCTAGTCTAATGCCAGAAAATAACTCAGTTTGCACATCCCTACTAATAGGTTTAGAACACTGGGTGTAAAAGAGTAAGAGATCTAGGCTACTGCCAGACGTCTCCGCGAAATTCACGCAAGTCTACTAGCAATGGTTAGATAATCAGAGATTCTCTGAATTCATTTGAGAACACGTTAGATTTCAATCTCTTGTACTTTCGTGATTGGGTCACTTTTAATGAAACTCATCTTCGAGGGCTGTGAACCTATAGCAGACGTGCACGAAAACACTCCCTGACTACCCGCGCTATCGTCAAATGTTCACATTCTCACTCACTGGAGCAGCAGCCTATGTACCAGTAGCTGAGAACATAATGTATACAGGACTGTGGAGTCCAGCCTGCTGGTCGTTGAACTCGCAATATTTCCGGGTATTTAACAATGAATGGTTGCCTCGCAGGTAATTCGTGCATAGCTGCACTACGTCCAATTCAACCCGTCTTCGTGATGGCCGCAGGCTTCTGCTGCGTACACGAAACTGTGCAGCTCTGAGCTATAACTTGAGTGTTTCACAACTTTTCATTACGCCACCCTGGTGAAAACGTAACGTGTTTCCTCGTACAATACAGTAGGATTTACTTCTTTGTAAATACGTATTTATTTATAGCTACATTTATGTCGCATGTTGTACATAAAATACGTTGTAACTTTACGTAGCCCATTATTTCACCCGTAGTGTTACGAAAAATATTTGCGCAACTTATTTAATAGCGGCCAAACACATTTAGTTGAAAATGATTTTACACGCAGGTTTGAAAACACTGTCTGCAAAGTTACACTTCGTATGTTGATATGTGGAACATGTGGCCTTCGACGAGGGCAGCCAAATGAGATATGACCGTAAAAATATCTGCAACCCATGATGCAGGCCTGTGGTACACCTATCGTTCAAAAGACAGTTATTGTCGTCTTTACAGTGGCATAGTACGTACGTGTATAAACCTAGCTGTCTACTATAATCTGAATGCTACACTTATTGTACGTAGTATTGGACGGGGTGGTCTGATTACATGGCCTGTGAGTTCTCCAGACCTAAATATAATTCATTATGTCCCTATGGGTATACTTGGTATCTCCTCTGTAGACACAGACATGGACCTTTCTGCCGTGATTGTCGCTGCTTGTGAAACAGTACTCTACACACATCTTGCATTGAGGTAGGTGGTCGTCAGTTTCTGCTACTGTTACGAGTTTGTAACATTTACTGATAAAAATAACTACTTAGGATACTTTATTCGTGTTAGAAGTGATTTTGTCCATTACTCCTTTCGTTGTTTTCGTATAGGCCTATTTGTTCCTTAGTGCTCAATGTAGCGACCTTTATTACTGGTTTCAATTTTGCACGCGTTTACCAAAACAGCCAATACTCAAAACCTGAGTTGCCGTAAAAATAAAGAACCCAAACGGCCAACAAAAAAAATGATTTACTTTTCTTTGTTAAGAAAGGAAGGCGGCGTTTAAAAAGAAATTGTTTCGTTTGTTATATTAAATATTTCATGAATAAAATAATTATTCCGGTGTTTGTGGTTTCTATACTGATGAAAGTTAGCTAACAATAACTTTTAGACCATTACCACAACACTCTTGTTATTTAAAACTTACCAGGTGACTTCAAATTGTTCAGTCCAGTAACCTGTAAAAGAAGAGGACAAATTATAACAAATCTCATGAAATAATTTTGAACTTAGTTTAAGACAGTATAAATTCTATGGAACTATATTATATTTACAATTTCATCAACCTTTGCACAATTCTAATAACAAAATTCTAAGCAGTTGGTGCTTCTTTACAACAAATGTGAAGGAAGGAAAATAAGCACGTAAGAAAAGCGTTAGAAAAAGTACAGGCATTATGTTATACCGGGAAATTAACAGGGGCATATAAATCTAGCGACTCAGTGTTAAATTTCAATACTAATTACAATACCAATTACAATACATCTTGTTCTTTGAAAGCTATCTCTACCATAAATGAACAACAAAAAGAAACTCAACAATAACAAATACGCTAAAAAAATAATTGAAGGGTTCAGGATTATAAGGGTACTACCTATATTTTAATGATTTTTCAGGAAAGCATAAAGAAAGTTTGTAAAGTCTACAATTTTTACCATCTGTGGGTTAATGAAAACACATTTTATGGTTTTAACAGTTTGCTAAGCGCAAAACAAAATGATTAATCATATTCTATGGGCAAAATTACATAAGAATTAATCTTTAAATCATTTTCCATGAAACTGAACCCTCATAATCTGGATTGATGAAATTTTCTTCAGACCTGCTATTTTAGACCTGCTATTTCAGGAGTTTTCTGAAAAGCCAGGCTCGACAGTGCATATAATATAACTATATAGACTATATAGTAGGGAGCGAGCCCGTGGGAAGGGCATCACACCCCTACAGGCAAACTTCCCCAAGGAATGACAAAGGAAGCCCTTTAATGGGGAAACGATTATGTGAAAAAGGCGAGGAAGCGGGAGCACCCAGAGAAAACCCGTCGGACAACGGCCTCAGTCACGTTTTCCACGAGTGAAAATTCGATATCAGCCCCGCCAAAAATCTAATCCGGATGACCGGAGTAGGATTTGAGTGGTCTGATCATTACACCACTATGGTTCCAACAGAGCATAGAAAATACATTTTCCTCTATTCTAATATTGTAACTGCTTAAATGCGGTTAATAGGATGTTGCGTTGTTGCATGTCAATATTATGTAGGAACAATTTTCACATTTAGAGAAGCAAAAACTGTTATGTCCTAAAATGCTCCGTTTCTGCACTTCATTCCGCAGAACGTGATATTACAGCGCGAAGTGCGCGAGGTGGATCACTTTACTATGGAATGCCATCGCAACTATTATTGGTGACTACATACCAGGAGAATCGTAGTTAATTATACGCATTGTCCGCTGTGGCATTCCTCAGTGACATGATTTAGCCAGCGTACCACTCACTGTGAGGCATGTGATCTGTAGTAGAGAAACCAGAAACGGTGCAGTTTCGGACATAACTTTTTTTTTGCTCCTCTAGATCGTAGGATTGTTCCCTCAAAACACTGACACGCAATTTAGCAACGCTTTGTATTTTTAGCTGGTACCGCCTGAGAAGATTATTCATTTACGTAACATGGACAACTTTAGATGCGAAAAAAAAAAAAAAAAAAAAAACTTGTTTCAAGAATGTACTTTAGAGGGAGGTTTCTTAAAATTGTGCTTTTAATTACATTTTACCATATCGTAAATGCGATGTTAATTATTTAATAAGAAAGCTAGTTAGGAAATAGAGAATGTTTTAGTAGTTATTTTAAGATCATATTTGTTTGCATACTTTCCTGTTTTGATCAGGTAATCGTAATTGGAGATAAACTAATTGTTTACTATTTTAATATCATATCAGTAAATGTACACAACAGTCAGCTCACAAAAGCTTACAAATTCTGTTAAGTAATGCTTTATATCATTACTGGCTCTGAATTCCAAAACTAGGTAACTATCTCCTTAAATAGCTAACCGCATGTCCTTTCAGTTCACAAAATGTAAATCAACCACTGAACTGTCAGTTTTTGGGAGTAAAGATGTAAATTCAAGATGGCTGAGGATCAGTGTCCCTCACGTTGGGAGTGAAAACAAAAAGTTATCGACAAGGTCGAAGAAAACCCGAAGTTGGCAATTATTTATACAGAGACCTGGGTTTTTGTGCTACACGTATATAAAATTATCACACATTATATTTACTGTAGGTTTTTTACCTAACAAACTTAAAATCGTAGCACAACATTTTTAAGCATTTAAAAGTAAAAGTATCCTAAGTAATATATCCTACTGTTACTTAAACTGGCCTAATATTCGTAAGTGCATGTGTTTAAAGGGAGATTTTTTTTCTAGTGCCTGTTAAAGCCATCAATAGGCCCCTATATATGTAAAATAACCAGCTTATTTCCTATAGGCTGCAGTATTATACCTATTTCTAAACCGAAATGTTATAAACCTTGTTACATATACGAGTAAAGCGTTTAATTTGCGCGTAAGTTTCAATACGCAAAAAAGTTACGCATTTGTTCACGCCTTTAACGTAACTCTAACCTCTCCCTCTTTTTGCTTCACCGCCACGTTTCCCTTCAACTCAATCAAACACACACAAAACACAACACACATACACACAGTACGTTCTTCTACAAAATTATTTCGCCACTCGGCTGTTTGACAATTAGAAAACAAATAACACGAATTCGTATTTGTATACTTGCGTATGCGCGATTGTAACTTTTCCTTTGATCGAATTATGTAAACAGGTATTCTGAAAGACACTATTTAACACATTTATGCTATAATAATTTGCCCAACTTTAAAAATCAATATGTTTCCTCTTTCGCCAAATTTATTATTAAAGTAAAATTTAGAGTTGACAAATAACTGCTTTGGGGAAAAGTATACTAAGTATCTGATTACACGAACTTTTGTACATAGCAGTGATTTAACGCCCTTCAAATGATTGGTTGGAAAACATAGCTAATAATATGAACCTTACTAAACAGAAAATCTGACGTTAAAGCAGCATTTAATGACTTTTATTTTTGCTTCGTCTTTGGAGGTGGTATTTGCCGTAACTTCTATAAGATAATCTGGATAAATGACATACACAACGGAAGAAGCTTTTGTGCAGGTACTGTGAAAATAATGCACTACTCCAAATCGGTACGTTTTCTTCCTACCTCCTCAGTACTTAAGACCTATGATCGACCAAGAGATCACGTTAGGAACCAAACTGACGAATCTGAGCACGGTTTACATGTTTTGTGTATAGGAGCCGCTGTCTTGAGCTTTCGACAGTGGCGCAACTCGAAACTAATTGACAGAGGCGGGGAGACGGGGCCGTTCTTGGAATGGGTGTGGCGGGCATCATGCATTACGTCCACCCATATGCTTACTTTAGTATAATATTCGCTGTAAAGTTAGCCCTTTTTTGAAGCTCTGGTAATGTTTCCTACAGACAAACTTATATTTTTTAAATCGCTTAATATAAAACCTACGAAAGTATTACACAGAGTTTAGTGATTTAAACGCTTATGTCAAAGTCCACGAATAATGTATTATTGTTATCATCATCATCGTTATTCATAAGATAGTCTTCAAAAGCAGTATTTTTGCTGTCAACAGCTACTATAGTGGACAAAGTTTTGTTTACCATCTCCACCAAAATCTTGTTGAAGTTTAAGACTTTGTTCTACATAATAATAAGTAATTGCTTGTTAGGAACGCTATACCTAGTATTTGGTATTTAGCAAGGTTCGTTAGGCGCATGAATATAATAGCGCTAGTAGCCTATCAAATATGACGTTTAATAAGCTGTTCATGATAATATTAGGTAATTTATTCTTACTGCCAATAAGTTTCTTCCCGTCACTTTTTAACGTAAATATTGGCAAGTGACCAAAAAAAGTAATGATCTCAATATTTAACGTCTGATGTCCCAATGAAATGTGTGTGTATATATATATATATATATATATATATATATATATATATATATATATATATATATACACACACACACACATATTTTGTGAGGACATTATGAAGTAAGTGCTCAATTTACTGTGAAAAACCGATAACTGGGGACCCTGAAATTTTGCGAAACTATTTGTTGTACCAACTTGTTTCAACGCCTCACGTGCGCACTTGCAGGGGTCTGATTAGTGGTCAATGATTGGATCTTTTAACACTCAACGTCTTGGAGTGGGGCTGTAGCCTTAACCGGTGTCGCAGTTACCTTGTTTTTATTGACACATTCATAATATGTTGTGCATGTACACAAAGACAAGCTGTTAAAATCCATCAAGCAGAGCTACAGATAATCACGTAAGGCACTGAAACAAAGTGGGGTTAAAATATTTTTACTAAAACTACCGGGCCCTACTGATATTGCCATGTAATACGAGGATGCTGACTGTACCAAGTCGCTTAACAATATCGGTCAAACTATGTAGAAAATGCTCTTTGGTAAACATTTTCTAAGTCTTTCCTATTATATAAACTAAGGCATCTGGAAACTGCAGTATAATCTTGAGCGGATTTGAAGACGACTGTATGAGTCCAAAATTTCAATCGGGAAATATTTTTCCACTTGAAGGACGACTGTTAGAATGCAGTTAAGCATACAATCGTGCTGCGCGCGCCGTACGCATGGAAAAGGAGGAGGGGTGGCTACGTGCGATTTTTTTTTGCTTAAGAAGTTACATATGAAAAGTACTCACGAAAGGCAAGAAAGAAAGTGTTCACCGTATAAAATTATATCTTTAAAAATATTACAATTTCTGCCTGCTGTATATTCTTCATTTAGTTCAAACAGTGCCTGAATAGCACAATTTTGCACCTAAAAACAAAAATTTTCCCTGGAGACGACCCTCGGACGCCCTACTTTTACCTCGAGGTGTCAGCAAAATAATTTCGTATGGAAGCATTGTTACAACATTGATTAAGGGGAGTAGTTTGCATCAGAATGTTTAGGAACTGGCACTCCTGCGTTAATTGTTACTTTATCAGGACCTTTAAGTTGTATGTACGTTAATTTTTAATTTTTTTTTTTTCATTTTGAATTATACATTTAAATATTGTTATTTTTTATTCATACATTTGTATGGTTATTGTAGTGTATAAATTATTTTTTCTACGCAACATATTCGTTTTACAGTAATTTCTCTAACAAACGTTCATGAAGTTTATATTAAACGCATGGTTCAGCTCCCCTCACCATACACCAAATAAAATCTTGCGTACGCCACTGGTGCTGCAGGTCCATGTCGGCCATTTCTATGTGCCAGTTGTCACCGTTTGTCTACACCATGACCTGTTACGCAACTGAGCTAGTTTCTGCCTCTCCCTACGCCATACCGTCAAGACAGAGGCCGCAGTTGGCGCAGTAGCTAGAGCACTCGCCTCCCACCAAGGCCTTCCGGACCTTCGCACGTGTGAATCGTACCGCCAATGCCTATAGGCAGCGGGCTTTCTCGGGGATCCCCCAACTTCAACTTCCTCCACCGTTTTCATACCGGCGCATCTCTATTGTAGGGCGTCATTCCATGCCATCATTCGGGACAAGCAGGTGCCTACGGCAGCGGCATTGCGTGGAGAGTCCCAAAGCATGTGGTGCTGAGCAGAGACTACACACAACACTGAGTTGTTTGTGGAACTAATAGACTGGTTGAGACAGTCTCTCTCTCTCTCTCTCTCTCTCTCTCTCTCTCGAGCCATTACCGTACAAGCGGTAAGTACCGAACTGTCAAGTAATAACTTCGGTCTCGGTTATATAGCATGTCACATAAGTCCGGTCTCATAGAAATTGGTGAAATATGGAATGTTATAATAGTGTCGTAGTGTAATGAAATATTTTTGTGAATAACAACATCACTCCATCCCGCCGACCATGTTACATCGTGTACAAAACAATTTGAACCATCTTATACGCATGTGCAAAGTACATTACGACCATCAATTAGAGCATTTTCTGTTTTAATGACACATGGAAGTGAACACGCCACTGTTGTCTTATGCCAACACGCTACAACACTATTAAAACATTCCATATATCACTACTTTCTATTTGTCCTATGAGACCGGACTTATGGGACATCCTGTATAACTACCACGTGCTCAGAGCGTATAGTCGGTGCTTACACGGCATCTCTTGAAACGCAACCCCGCTACGCCACTGGCCTACGATAGCCCTAAACCTCGGGTACCCTCCCCATACGATTACCATCAGCACGTGATGTAATACATGGCGTTTCAATATTCCTTTGCAATTATACTTCAAATTTGTTACAATTACTTTCAAAACTCCTTTTCTTCTCTCTCGAAAACTAAGAACATCATCATCACAGACTAAATAGTGATACAGACGCGAAACGACGTGGCGGTTCATTTGATACGGGCGAACTTCGCCGCTTATTGGCTGCCCGGGGCTGTTGATACCAGCCCCGTGTATGCTTGGCTCCTGCATGTTACGGCAAATTTCCTATTGGCCTGGCTGCCTGCTAGCAAGGCGGCCTCCTTACGCTGATTAGAGGTAGGCTTTTCTGCCACGTTTCTGGCCAGCGAAGCCGCCGTTTTGCTTGCGAGAGTGACTGAGTTTGCCGTCCTACCGGCTGTTTCACTTCTGCAATCCTTATTATTCTGTGTCATTATCAAGGAATATTTTCTACATGTTATTGACGTAGGATCACTTAACATGTTCCCATTCGTGAATCGCGTGGCACCGGTATTTAAGTATACTTAATCGAATACTTGACTAATTTACAAACTATGATAGTCATGTTGTCCAGAATCCGCTGATGTTGGCGCATCTTATTCTCCTGCACCTTACCTTATCTGGGTTTGTGAGGAGTTAACATTCAGATATTTCAACATTGACGTTGCTAAGGCCCACTTCCCGGTAATAGAAGATTCATATTGGAATATGGTTAGTGTAAAATCAAGCTTAATATGGGGTTTCAGTGATGAAGGGCTCAAACACTTGATCCCTCACATGGCCCACCATTGGACAGAAGGGCAACAATCATGGACGAAGAACGTATACTACACTGCCACTTCTGTGAAAGGACGACGTCTGTTTTGATACTTCGTCGACTGCAAAACATTTATAAATATGAAACCGAATATTTCGCGAGTTCAATTGCATATATGTTAGATTCCACTGTCCTGTGACTGGAACAGCAACCAGTAAACCTATAGGCACGCTTTGAGTATTCACATGACAAGCCATTGAACTTGCGAATTATTCCTTTCCATGGCAATAAATGAGGATTCGTGGAACT
>PNEQ01072757.1:23518-67771 GCA_003012365.1 Medauroidea extradentata
GCAAAAAAAATTAAAAACAAATTTACTACGAGTTACACTTCAGTACTAGACAGATATTTAGGCTACCATTGCGTAAAAATATTCGTAAACAAATGCGACTAGTCTGGTTTCTTTGTAGGTAATACCAGGATAGCGTTTGTACAGTCATGAAAACATTTTTCGTTCATGATTAAACATTTTATTCTTAACACCCCCCCCCCTAAAATTCTAAATCCGCAATTTACAAAATAACCCCCATCCCTCTGTGGGCACCCCTTACTTGGCTTCCAGCTCGTGTACGACTGAAAACTCGAGCATATGCCTTCAGTGGAGATGTATGAAATTAGCGTTGTTGTATGAGGACAGACTCAACTGTCCTGTATACAGGAACGTACGTAACTATTGGGGGGGGGGGGGGGCGTGTGCCACCGACATCTGAGGAAATGGGGCGCTTAAATGAAAGGTATTTTTAACTTACATTCGACGGAAGACGTCAGGAAGACATGATAGGTAAGGGTAGGGGTAACACCGAGGCGTTTTCTTGCTCCAGGCGCCAACCAACTAGCTTAGTTACATACATGAGCAGAATGTCTGCTTCTTTGTGAAGTCATTTACGTGTGTGACCGCCTTTCTGGAGGCTGGTCGCTCTACCATTGAAGCAAAAAAGGGGTGTGATGATGACACTGAATAGTTAGTATACAGAAGTGAAATAGTCAGTATAACAGCGAACTCCGTTACACGCGCCAGCAAAATGGCTTCCCTGGCCAGCAACATGGCGGAAACACCTACTGCCAATCAGCGTAAGGCAGCCGGCAGTCAGGCCAATACGAGACCTGTAGTAACGTGCACGAATCAAACATACATTGGGTTGGTATCAACAGCCTCGGGCAGCCAATACGCGGCGAAGATCGCTCGTATCAATGTCTGTATTACTATTTAGTCTGAGGTGAAAAATGTGTACTTCATCAACTCACGGCGCCAAGCGACAAGATTGCGAGGTGGCCTCGTGGAGGAACGGCAGGAATGGGCAGAAGGATGAGGGGGGAGTAGGAAGGAACAAGTGAAAATTAAAAGGATAGCTTGTTTGTCGTAGGAGATGGTGTCGCTAATATGTTTGCTTGTGTGATGGATTGTGTATGCCGAGGATGACTGCTGACGATTACTGGACTACAGGCGGAGGTACGACGCGTCGACAACCTCGCTGATAGATTGTTTATCTTTTTTTTTTTTTACTTATATACGTGTATACCATGGTGGGTCCTCGGTCGTCGAGAAGAAGCCAAGCAAGCGATGTCTTGTTCTCGTTCTGCAGCATTAACTATCGAGAAAGGAGTCGATCGTAACCGTGTGATCCGAGGTCCGCTTGCAATCTTGGATGAGTCATTGTATTCAATCATTACGTATAGGTCTACTAACACAGTTTTACTCAGAACCACGAAGAGTGCGAGTGACTTTAAAATAAGGGATAACCATTTTGTTATCCTGGAGTTCGTATAATTCCGCTGCATATGAATATAAACATTACCACGTCTTTTATTTACGTAAGGTTTACGTCGACATTCCTATACTCATAAAGCAGTTTTATATCTACTCATGAAACACGCATCTAACAATTACAGTATGTTATTATAAATAAGTCATAAGTAACTTCAATATAAAATAGGTTTTTGTACAACATATATTTTCATACCTTGTCCTTAATGGCCGACATTTACATGGAGAACTTCGACAAAGAAGCACTAAACAAATCAAACGCCTATATATAGTCTAGCTACGAAATGTTGACGACACAGTTCTTGTCTGGCAAAATTAACCTGAAAAAACTGATCAAAATCGCTGATTTCCTAAACTCTTTCGGACGATTAATACAGTGTACATATGCGACTGAAAACAATTGGAGCATGTCCTTCCTAGATGTTTTAATGTCTTGGAAAAACCACAAAATTGTTACTAAATTATACAGATAGCCTACTCATACCGGGCAGTACCTACACTACGTGTCTAGTCGCTCAAAAAGTACAAAAACTGCAGTATTACAAACACTTTGAAAAAAAGGATTGGTAAAATATGCAGTGACGAAACCTCAAAAACCGAAAAATCGAAGAAACAACTCGTTTGAAATCAGAACAATTGATGAACGACTATCCTATTTTGCACCGTAGATAAACACGAGAACAACTATAAACAACATTTCAGTTCACAGGAATCCACCGAGAAACCCAGCAGGAATATTGGTTAGTCTATGCAAGGCCTTCCAGAGAAAATAAGGCTACTCGTCAATAAGTACGGATTACAAACAGCTTACCAGTCACCTTCCGCAATACAAATATTGTGATTAAAGTAAAATCACCTACAGAAGAACTTTAAACTCAGAACTGTGTTTAACAAATCCCCCAGTGATATGAAAACATGGGAGAAACTGGCAGGCCGCTCACCACGCGCCTTAAAGAACTCCAAAATGATATAAAGAGAGGCAAAACTGAAAAATCCAGACTGGCAGAACATGTTTCGGGAAATGGTCACGTCATATTGTGAGAAAATGCTACCCCCAGTTGCAATGGAAGGAAACCACACAAAAAAGAAAAGAAAATAATCGGTTTATATTGACAGCAACAGCAAAATAATCAGTTAGCGATCTGTGAAGTTATCGCACACCTGGAATCAGTTTAACGGCAAAAGCGGCGTTTCAACATTCTGGCGCCTGCGCACTGCTGTTGAGAGAATGGAAAGAAATGTGTTGGATTTCAAGGTAACAAAAAACCGCTTAGAACCAGGGCTTCAGATGGGATCTGAAGTAACCTCGGGACGGCGCACCTTAATGGTGTTCAAGTGACAACAATTTGTAATTTCACATTTGCATGACATAGTGGCAAGCGTTACTTGTGACTACGTTCTCCACGTGTGAACATTTTTAGCTCTCATAGTCTTCTCGTAGTTATGGGAACATATACAAATAACGAAAACCAACTTACTTACTTACTCTAATGAAATAATTAACACTGAGACGAGATATTCTGAGCCCTATACTAACATATTTAAAAATACGCGACGGAATTACGTTGTATTAAAGATATGCAAATGATAACAATTTTCTTCACTTACTGCAATTTAAATTTTTTTTTAAGTTTTTTAGGATATACCCATCATTATTAGAGATGATGGTATATCGCGAAAGTGTTTTGTGCCAAGATAGCCTTGAAAACACTGACACAACGTAGCTGTCTGCAGACCAATACCAGGCATCAAATATTACAATATCGGGATTCTTATTGGCTCAGTCAAATAGGGGAACAGCTCCACGTACACGCTAAAGCCAGTAATCTTCTGGTAAGCTGGACGTGTATTGAAATCCATCAAACAGTCAACTTTTCCCGCGATAAGCCATCATCTTTAATCATTATATATCATTTCAGTGCGAACTATTTGATTTTAGTAAGTCTGTTGGTTATCGTTATTTGTGTGTTCCCGTAACATACAATATTTGACGTTGTCATGTCACTATGGGAAAACTATGAGAGCTAAAACATGTTCACAAGTGGAAAATGTAGCCAAAAGTAACGTCTGCAAAACTAATAATATTTCATGCAAATATATAAAGTTATGCATTATTGCCACTTGGGCAGTCTTAAACCGTTTTCTGGAGGAAGGGTTTGAGACGGGAGAAAATGCCCAAGCTGCATCATGAAGACGGAGACTGTGAAATTCTGGGTCGCTAAGACACCTCTGACCTTGATGCTGAACAAGATCACAGTAGCTGGAGCCATGTTTTGCTGGCAACGAACGAGGGGCGTTGGGTGCTAACCTCATGTGTGGGCTTATACCTGCCTTTTCCTTCCGTTGCTGGAGAAATCGTCTAAGTCGAGACTTCTGTATTAGGCAATGAGAATATTCACTGCAACATCTGCGATCGAACATACTTGCTTTATTCGCAACGCTGCCACCAGGGGCACCTATGTCCCTGGGAGCACAACTGCCTCCTCTCATTGGTCGGGGCCGGCCATTGACATACCATTTCACCCACCATTCATATTTTCTAATGTTCTGGCAACGGAGCTTCCTTTTTCCTATGCGGATTTTCAATCCCTTATGCGCCTGCCGGCACCCTACTCTATTTGTGCTGGATTTTCTGTTCGCTATCTTCTGGGTGTGTTCACGGCTCCATTTGTGACCGTGATTCAACCCTGCTACGCCGCGATGGACACAACAACTTCGTTAGTGGAGCCGCAGCTTTGGTGCATGAGGCTCTGCCTTGAGACACGCTCAGGGGGCCGATTAAATATCACTTTTTGATGTGCAACGCAAAATTTGCCTTTGGTTGCGTTGCATTTGAATTAAAAACTCACTCACCTGCAATAGAAGACCCGTTATAATTGCTCTGCACTTGCGCTGCGTTGCGTCGGTGCAAATAGCAGGTGTTGATATTTAATCGGTGCCCAGGACTAATATCTTCCTTCGTATTAGCTACCAATACATGCCGGAATACCCATTAGACTGAGACGAGGTACACGCTGATGTGGCGGGATATGAGTGCTCGTCTTGACAGTAAAAAAATTATTGTCTCAGTCCGTCTGATACAGTTCCTTAATCAGTACAAGTGCCTGAACAGGGGAACAGATTTCAGTTCCCAGAACTTCGCACATAATGCCGAAGAAAGCCTGCTGCCATTTGTCTGTTTACTTTGCTATATCGTTTTTGATCGCATCTATTTGTGTCTTGCCATTGCGTAGTCATAGTTGTCCTCGTCATTTTTGTTGCCCGTATTTACACTCCTCATTGAGATGTTTTATTGTTATTTGTTTCTGTGTACAGTAAGCTTTCTGGATAAGACTGTTCCGGAATTAATTAGTGTTGATTCTTGTTCAGTTTTGTAGTTTTGTGTCTTCTTTCTGTATACGACTGTTTTCCTTTCCAGCGTAGTATATAAGCCATTTTTGCTTTGCCATTTTTTTGTTTGTTTTATTGTGAGATTTGTCAACAACTTGGCAGCATTCGCTTGCAATGAGGTATGTTGGAAAAACCGGTTTAATTTACAATTTTAAGACAGTGCAGGAATCGTTCAAAGCTCCTGTACTAAATGTTATTTTCAGCGTTTGAGGCATGGCAATAGGGAAGCGGTAAGGGTCAAACTGCCATGCTCGACGAGAACCGCTGTGCGTTAAACTGGCATACAGATACAGTGTTGTCATTTTAGTAGTTTTCTACGGAAGGGGGCGGTTCACCCAAAATTTTAGTTGTTTTATGTTTTATTTGTGTGAGGTATCATGTAGATATACACAGTGACTATTTTTTACTTTATTGAAAAATGTTTAGTTTTCATAGTTTTTGTATAGTGGCATGCCGAAGTCCAGCTTTTCATTGAACGGTTTTATGTTAGAAAGGAAAACCAACTTACTTGCCGAAATGAAATAATTCACACTGAAGAACAGCATCGCAGGCGGCGTCGGGACCTGTATGAAACAGCATTGAATTACATTTTTTTATTTAAAAAAATTATATTTTAAATTTCAAATTCAGTATTTTTTTAAACACAAAATACAGTTCAATGCTGTTTTTGTACAGGTTTTGACGTAGCCCTTGACACTGTTCTTCAGAGGGAATTATTTCATTTCGCTAAGTCAGTTGGTTTTCCTTTCTAGCGTAAAACCGCTTTATAACAATTTTGACTTTGACATGCCATTGTAAAAAACTATGAAAGTCAAAAAATGTTCATTGCAATAAAAAATAGCCACGGATATAAAATATTTTAAACTAATTGCAGTTTTAGATTAATTTCAGCAGCAATCCTTCAGTTTTATTCATATGAAGTACGTAGCAAAGGCCAACACAGCTTATAGACCTGTGACTCACGAATCAGTATGGTATTTATGGAGTTACAGCAGTCTAATATGTATATATATATATATATATATATATATATATATATATATATATATATATTCTCTGACATTTTGAGGGACTGAAAATTATGTATGAAGTCATATCCAATATGAATGAGCGGTTGTGACCATTTGCTATACGTACCTCTCCACATAGTCAACGTGTTGCCGTCTGGCGCGCTGTCACTGACTTTGTAATATCTGGCCAGTACTGTAGACGACAGAACTGTGACTGTAACATAGGATCTTTACGGCGACAATACCGCCAGACATGACAAGGACAGTAACGTGAGTCTTCACATCTGTACATTTATTTCATTTATTTGTCGTATGGCATATATCTTAATCACATAGATCATGAACACATGTACATATAATATTCCTAATTTAAGTTACAAATTTACATCCAGACATCGGATAAAATTATTTGCCTAATCTGTGGTTGCCAGGCAGTTGGTGAAGAGTCGCGTGTAGGCTCGATATGGACATTCTACCACTGTGTGTCGATTTTTTTCAGCTCTGCACTCGGATTGCGGGTATGGTATCTTCCACTATTTATGGAGGCCACCGGCACTTCTGCCAAGGTCAGTGCGTATTCTGTTTAATGTCGCCCACTTGTTGCTGGTTGGTTGCAGGGGGCTTCGTGATACTTTTGTGGTAGGTCTTGCCAGCGTTGTTCCCTCATTACAATGCCTGAAAACACTTGTACAGAAGTGGACGCCATTGAGAGAGTACAATGTTCAAATCCACGTGAAGGTGTGTGTGATTGTCTTTGCAACACAAATAGTCTGCACTCCTCCTTTATAATAAACTAGTAGAACCTGACAGACCTTGTCCCACCAGTGTATATATAAGAATGGATGTTCGTCGAATTGCGAACCCCATTTCCCCTCCCCTAGCCACATAGGCTAATATACTGGGTTCACTGACCTGTAAGCTGGCCTCAAAGACTATTCGTGATCTGAATGAAGCAGACAACTGCTACTCCCTGCTCGCTGACACAGTTATAACGGCCTGATCTCGTTCCATATTTATTATTGGCTCAGGAATGCCAGGCGGTCTCAAATAAGTCAAAAGCCAATTGCGGAATTGAAAGAAAGTTACAGTTGTTGGAATTATAGCTTAGGTTTCTGAGAAAACGCCAATTTTTCAGGTTTCTTACTATAAGGTGAAGCTAGGTATAGAAGTTGATGCGCCGCAGTCATCTAATTGCGAGTTACAGCAATATGTATCGCAAAAATTTTCTCCTTGTTTAAATGTCTTGTATACCAATTTCCATGAGGATAGGTAAAGCGGCACGGAACTTGATGAACTGCAGCACTATCTAATGGCGAGCTGGCGAGTTACAGTCAAATGAATAGCATAAAAACTTTCCCCGTGAAAAAAAAAAATGTATATACGCCAAGTTTCATGGTGATCGGTCAAACGGTGTCGGAGTTTATCGATCTCATTCACATAACAACATCAATTTTTATATACTGTATATAGATTTTTCAGTGCCTTCTAGAGTTGCTTTGCTGGTTACGTCACACGTGCGAGCAAATAGTTCTGCCGCAGCCTGAACAACTGCTGTCACAAGAGCAGAAGCGTAATCTACCTGGGATAACCAAGACTACCGGAATCGCCACCTCTGGATATACACAATCCCCAATGCACGTGTGCGAGGCTCTGGCCTCGCTGATAAAAACAGAGGTGAGTACGCTACCTTGCGGCCGGCGGATTAAACAGCATGTTATCGCGTCTAGCCTCTGACTGATAACGAACATGATTTTTAATTATCAAAATAACTGCGCACATCGGTACCGTTTAAAGAACGTCTAGTGGCGCTCATATCGTCTACTGACACCTGACATCCGTGTATATACTTTGTTTGACTAACTGCAGTAAATTTTGATAGTTCTTAGGTCAACCTCTAGTTGCTTGACTAAGTGGTTAGAGTTCCTGGTCGGTGATCCAAAGGTCTCGTGTTCGATTCTCGGCCGGGGAAAAAAATTTACAGTTACCTTCCCGAGTTCAGGACTGGGTGTTGTGTTATCCCCCCTTCCATATCCGACCTCAGTTTCATCCTTGCCTAAGTCGCGCCTTAGGATTTCCTCCTGAGGTCCAAACAAGTCACCGAGTTTAAAACCATCATCACCACCTTCATAATCATCCCAATCATCACCACCACCACACAATTATTATCATCATCATCACCACCACACAATTATGTCATCATCACCACCACACTATTATTAACACCACCACCATCAGCACCATAATCATCAGCACCACACTATTATCATTATCATTACCACCACCATTATCATCACCATCATCATCACCATCATCACCACACCACCAGTCAACAAAGAA
Source organism: Medauroidea extradentata (assembly GCA_003012365.1). Lineage (NCBI taxonomy): Eukaryota > Metazoa > Arthropoda > Insecta > Phasmatodea > Phasmatidae > Medauroidea > Medauroidea extradentata. The sequence goes on from PNEQ01072757.1 coordinate 31,729, forward strand.
CTAGAGTACCCCGAAAAAACTGCCTGTTAAAGTCAGTTTTGCATGTGCGGAATTTTGGACTGTAGGAATCTAGCCCGGATCATTGGCGCGATACGAGTTGTCTGACCACTTCTGGCAGGAATTAAGTATTTACTGCAAAATTATCGTCATCTAAATTATTCTGAAACCGCGATTTATCTGCTTGCAAACACAATATTTTCTGATATCAGAATTTTATAAACAATTGTTAACAGTCCATATCCGGGCGACTCACAGTGTTACCGGACATACCAGAATTCGGGTATTTGTACAGACTTTGTCACAAAGTACCAGGTACGAGGTGTTTTTTCCTTCCTTGTGTGTAAAAAACCCATGATTTTCGTTTGCCACAGAAACATCTGTGAAATTAACTGACGCACAGAAAATAAATTTCAATAACTCTTGATTTACTTTGACTTAAGGAATAAATTAAAATTAGTATTATATTTTAAAGCCATTAAAATAAATTTTTAAAACTATTTTTCACTGGCCTGCCGCCTCAGTTCATCACCGGTTAGGATTCAGCATGGGAGTGGGTAAGAAGACGGTAGGGGTATTGTCCGCCCAGTCTGACAATAAGTTAGGATGAAATAAAAAATTGTCTGTGAATCTTCTATAATTTTATATATTTTTACAGCCAATCGCCAATAATTTAGAAATCATTTATAGTCTATAAATAATAAGCTGAAAAAAATTGTAATTAATTTGCAGTTGAAAAGTAATACCTTCGGTTTACTTTGGTACCGTAAATCAACGTAACTGATATCAACTGTAAAAAATAAATACAAACCTTAATAAATATTAATTGTGTACCTGAATTTTATGTAAAATACCAGATTTTTAGTCTGCCTGGTGACAGAATTTTAACTTCTCCATCTGACAACACTGGCTGAAATGCGCAGTATCGGATACCGGATGAGTGTGGGAAGACGCATGACGGCTCGGCGGAGACTTTAATGAAAGCGCAGATCGGACGGTGATTGGTCGAGCCAAGCCGTGTCAGGTCTCTTATTGCCCGTCTGACAATCGATCTGTCGCGAGCACCGAGGGACTCTCATCAGTCCTGGGACAGTTCTCACTACACCGTAAAAATGTTTGAAAAAAATTGCAAAGAATTTCTTCCCACATTCAGAAACGTACGCAAAAGTACTACGATTTACCTTGCAAATTTATTTATTTGTGAAGTCACAAGTATTTTTGTAAGAAAACAGGAAAGCACGCTGTAGCCAATAGAAATCACGGGTTTGTCGGAAACGATAAAGTTATATACAACTACAGCCACTGGAATGTATTTTGCCGAGACACAAATTATGTGCTATAAAACTTATAAAGTTTAATAATTGAACTGTACTTTAACTATATAAAAATAATAGAAAGAAATGCGCGTAAGTTGAGTGGGTCTACAGGAAAAGTAAGCTACCTCGTAAATACACCATTCCGAAACACAATGCGTCCACTTAAAGTTTTATTCAAAATAATTACACGTAAATTATTTTGGCTTAATGGATATTGCGCAAGTAAGTTCTTTTTAAATAACAGGATAAAATAATTAGTTTGAATCACCCCTCTCACTTCAAGTACAAATACAAGGCTATAAAGTGTAATGACATACACACATAATTTGTATATGTTACAAGAAATGCCTTCGTAGTTTTAGAAAGGATTTCTTTAGCAACAGTGTTTCCAAGAATTTTCTTTGTAAAAGTTTATTTTTTACGTGTGACATCGCGTCGTACCTCAGTTAAACTGTCATTTCTGACAGTAAATAACAAGTCAGAAGCACAAACAAGATGTGCACTGCATTAATTTTACAATTAAGTCAATGTTCGTTATATATATTTTTCACGTTGAATTACACAATACTTTGAACAATTTGAGGCTATGTGTGTAGTACAATTCACAACTGTATGTAGCGCTAGACAGTTTGTCAAATAAAACATAGCTCACCCGAGGAAAAAGTATTTCGATTATGATTTTGGCTTATTTTCATAATAAAATTTGTCGGTACGAAAAAACATGTGATTTATTTCTGCAAAAAAATAAAAATAAATATGCATTAGTGTCAAAACAACGTAGCGGTTCTTCGATATCAATATTAGAAACTTAAAAAAAATTATTATCGAATTCATAATAAAACTGTATGTGAGCAGTATGGGCGGATGGAGGGAGCGCCGACCTTCAGTCCATGTTACTTTAGGCAATCACGAAGAATGTTAACTTTACAGTCCATATGTTTACACATTTGGTTCTTAAGGGCTATCACGTGGCGAAAGTTCATAATTTTATATTTGCATGGCATACCGCTTTATAAACGTTAATTGTGACTACATTTTCCGCTTGTAAACATTTTTTTATCTCTCATAATTTTCCCATAGTGACATGACAACGTCAAAATTTGCCAGTTACGAGAACATGGTAATAACAAAAACAAGGTGTCGTACTCTAACGGAGTAATTTACGATTAAATGAGATATTATGGGCAACATGATAAATATTTAAAAATACGCAATGAGATTCCTTTGTACTTTTTGAAAAAAATTTGAAAATGACAAATTACTTCATTTATGGCAATTTTATAAAAAAATACAAAAGGACTGTTGTGTGTTTTTTGAATATTTTAGCACATTTCCCATAATATATAATTTCAGTGTAAATTATTTCATTCAAGTGAGACACTTGGTTTTTGTTTTATTACTATGTTCCCGTAACTTGCGATTTATGACTTTGGCATGCTGCTATAGACAAACTGTGAGAGCTAAAAAAAAATTTTACAAGTGGAAAATGTAGCCACAAGTAACGTTTGTTAAACGAACACTATGTCAGGCCATTATAAAATTATGCATTTTTGCCACGTGAACACCTTTAAGGCGGCCGTTTAATTTCCGCTTGAAGTCGTTGCAGCGAGTTCATAAAGAAAGTTTTGTTTATATTAATCACAAATGATTATTGCTTTCTTTAAATACTCAAAAGTTATCGCTGTAATATTATAATGTAAATGGGGTTGTTCGGGAATGATTAAATACACAGTGGATAATAAAGTTTGGTTTTAAACACTTAACATTATTAATGTATATTGCACTAGTAGAACCCGGCAGAATTGTCCTGCCAATTCTAGGTAGGACACTCAGTCACAGGCCTACATCTAAGGTAATGGATATTGCGAATATATTCTCCGTATTCAAATATCCATGTATACCAATTTTCATGGCGATCGGCTGAACGGCATAGAAGTTGATGCACTGCAATGCCATCTAGTGGCAAGTTAGATTAAAATAGATAGCATTTAAATCTTCTTCACGGAAACATAATACATATTTGTGCCAAGTTTTGCTGTGCTCGATCAGTCGGTGTCGGAGTTTATCGATCTCGTACATACATACATATATATGTACAAACAACCTTTTTATATATTTAAATTACTTTAGCTATTAACAACGGCACGTTTCTAAGAACGTAGACGTGATTTCCGACAGTTATTGCGCTAAAATACGTTAGCTTGCAAATAAAGAACAATAAACAGATTTTTGTTAAGGGAGACACCTTCGTCAATGGTGCACCACCAGTAGGCGACCAGAACTGAACCAGCGTGCAAGTTTCCAGTCGAACCGTCTTTACAACAGGACTTGAAGAGGTGCCCATATAATTATATCGTTGGAAGTCCGTATCAAATACCAATTGACTGTTTTAATTAACTTTAGCATACCAACTGTTAATAAATTTTGAGGTACAACAGTGTGAAAAGGCCGTTTTCAGCTACGTTGAATGGATACGAAACTGCATTTAAATGTGATTTACGTCTCGACAATGATGTTCCGCATTCATCTTATAATATTTTAACGGACTCGTCATACTTTCGTAAAAAAACTCCAAACAGAAAAAAAAATGCGAAGTATTTAAATCATTTAAATTTATCACGTAAATACTCGATTACAGGCGGCCAGTTCTAAAATAGATATATCATGAGAAATAAAGCATTATACTAAGGCTAGATGCTAGCACTAATAAATACAATGTTCTTTCATTTAAGCCTAATACTTATTGACTGGTGTTGAAAAACATTTACTTTTTTATTGATTGGTTTTTGTGCCGTAAATAATCTTCTCAGAGTTTCTGTTAGAAAATATATAAACGGTAATTAGGACTACACATGTAGTTCTTGTCAAGAGCCTTTAACTCGGTACGCATTGAATGAATGATTACTGAAATAGTTAAGGGGTCAAAGAGCGTACACAGACGGTAGCTTTATAAGCAACATTTTCTTTTGTGCAGCCCCGTGACTAACCTATACAGACATACAGTGGACAGAAAAGTAAGAGTCAAATAAAAGAATAATTAGAGGGTCCCAGTTATCGTTAGCGTAAGTTAAAAATCTTTCTGAATTTTATCTGTATTATCATTAAGCTTTAAAATACGATAAGATAAACAGCGACGACAGACTCCGTTCCCACATTTTTGATATCTCGTGCTAAAATAAAGTAAGTTATGATTTTGCAAGGTTAGCTGTGTGGCTGAGAGCGAAAACATAAAGGCTTAAAATTCAAACTGATATCGTTCACGGGAGTAACATAGCGGTATTGATAACATTTTATTTTATATATGTAGCAGTTGCCCGCGATTTCGTTCACGTGGTTTTCAATTAAATGCCGCTTTGAGTCGTGCAAAAGTTCGGTCTTAGTTGGCTACTCCAAATTATCTTAAGTAATTCGTAGAAATGTGTATTTCTAGTTTCATATATTTTCAAAAACATAAATATATAAATAATTAAAAATAAAAATGAAAAATATTAGTAAAAGTTTAAGATAAAACTTTTCGGTACATCAAATTTCGTATAAGTAATAATATGAATACTCTTAATAATATTAAAAGTGACCATTCCTGGCAGTAAATCTTTATTTAATTTTCTAAAGAAAAACATTTTTCAATCTAATATTTTTTGAAAATTCTAAATGGTGGCAAAATTATGTTAATTGCCGTTTAAAAAGATTTTCAAAAATAAGACAGCGGACACTGAGACAAGAAATTTGATACAAAACACTTGGGGTCGCGATAGTTCGGAAACACCTTAAAATTGGTGACCAAACGTTGAACACATGGTATCACAGATGCCACACATCGCTGCATCTGTGACTGCCAGACGTAGTGTTCGTGTTGTATCAAATCAATTAATTGTGTCCACTTAGCAGTGTAGCACCTGGCTCGCGTGTGCTGCTTCACACTAGTGTCAACTAACACTTCGCAGATGCACAGGAAATGCACACAAACACAGATTGGAACCTAGTAAACTGTGTGTGTATATATATATATATATATATATATATATATATATATATATATATATATATAGACACACACACACACGCGCGCGTTTGCATGCGACAACGTACAAAATTACAGGTTATGAAATGTTTGTTTCCACAGAGCGCTGCTCTGATTGGCTGCACCGTAAAGCATCCAAGAACTTTTCGAACCCGCCTTATCTGCAAACATTGTAAGGAAACGAGAGTCATCAAAACATTTTACAGTAATAATTGCGGCGCTAGTGTGTTTCTTATGTCGCTACCTTCCAACATTCTTTATAAAAATATATTAGAATAAATTAGGTTTTAAAGTTATATGTGAAGACCTGTATATTTCGCGATATTTTCTCACAACAGACTAGTCTGCAAGCTGCTGTTCGCTCACTCGACGTCTTGTAGTGGCCTGCAATGTCGTGTGTTGTACCGGAGAACACTTTGAGACAGCAATTATAGGTTCTTTTGTATAGCAACCAATCGCACGTAAAGTAGTCAGATTCGTAAATGACTGGTGAGGAATGAAATCAAACATTGTGCTCAAGTATGTACAGATTAGTGGAGTCTGTACATAAACAAATAATATCGCGAATTGTGTATATATCTATGTATATTGTGGTAGGGGCTTTAGTAGTTCATGTTGGTGCTTACCTGAGATGTAGCGTGAGAAACATAGGTCCACGCGAGTGTCAGCAGTAAGAGACGACCTAATGTACACTCCATCTCACAGAGGAAGGGTGGTTGTGTTCTGTCGTTAGCAGCAGATGGTAGCGCACATGTCTTCCAACCATCAGCGCATGGGGACACTGCAAAAAAATACAACTTAACTCTTAGTCACCACGCGCTTAAACTGGGTTGCAGTGTGTTCTAAAACACTGTTGTTTAAAACGAGATCATTCCACATGTGGCTATTCTGTTAATTTACGAATAGAAAATACACATCAAACTATGACGAAAATGAAGTTTCAAAGCATCATCTCAATTAGATAAATCAATTTGGAGCCTTGGATGGTTAAAAACCGCCTTTTCGTCCTTTTATATATTAGAAATTACTCACGGGATTCGTGTGAACCTACTATAGAAACATGAAATAAATTTGTTAAAAAACCTTTTCGCCGATTAAAAAAAATTGAGGTTGACACTGAAAGTGTCAGTCAGGCGAGTGATCTACGGAACCACTGCACGCTGTATCAGTGTCCTGCGGTAGAGGCGATACCGCAAGTCGGTCAACATCGACCTTGGAGTTGTGCCTCAGTCGCACAAACACATGGCCGTTAGGCGGTTGTCTTAAGGGTAGAAATTTATTTTCTACAATTCTAGAATATTGCGTATTGTTATGACATAATAGTAATAATAATAATAGATTAATTTATTTTCGCTGTAATTTTGCGTAAACTACAGAGTAAATAAGGAGTTTATGTATTAAGGTGAAAGGAAACTCGCATAGCCTTGATACGGCTGCCTGTTTTACAGGCTACCGGTCCAGGGTCACCATTCACGTGCATCAGTAAACCTCAAAACAAGGCAAAATGCCAAATGCAACCCTTATTAGATGTGTACACGTTTGAAGAAGTGTAGGCTTACTATGTGCTCTAGTAAGTACATTTACAAGTATGCCATACTTTGGCAAGAAGAACACATCAAAACATGACAGAAAGGTCTATAATAAAACATTAGTCCGCAAATGCACTACTTACCAGTCAATCATCTACATGTATAGCATACATGTATCTACATATTTGAGCACCTCGGACACTTTTCCTGTGTTTTTTTTTTTTTGCGAACTTGTGTTTATTTGACAGTTTTGTCTAGTTTTTATGTTTACTACATAGTCCCAGAGTACGGCGCATATTTGTCGGAACATCTTGTGTCCCGTATATAGAGAATACATACCTATTTAGTCACAGTCACTAGGTAAACGTTTTGAACATGTCTTAAAGCGTTTGTGTTTTACTTTATCTATCACATATTAACTAAACCGTTTCATGCAAAAAAACTACGAGCATTGCTAACAAAGTGCTGCATATATATTTTTATAATGTGAAAAATTTAGATAAGGATTGAAAATGCAAGACATTCTCACTCAGGCGGCAAGTTTACCTAAAAGAATAGTTGACATAGTTTAAAATTTCATAGACTGCTTTTATTTTATCCTTTAGACCAACTTGCTTTAATATTTAAGCTACGCTATAGGTTACAGTAGTCCGTTATCGTAGCCAGGATCTCAAATTTTCTTCTGTTGCAGACACAAAATATTAAATATTAAAGCACAGCTTTGAAACTTTTTATAATTATGTAGCATGATAGAAATATTATATTCTTAGGCATGTTCTACACCATTATACCGTGAATTTATACTTTACCTATTAAAATTTCTTAGATCATGAAACAAAATTATTGACGTGAAAATGTAAATTTCCTTGGAACATCGACCAATCTTAATCCATAAGGTATTTTAATATTGTCTCAAATATAGGCTGTTGCTTTTAAAATATAAATAAAATTCTGTGTTCAAAGTTTTAATGCTAGTAACGTAATATTCAATGAAAAAAAAACATTACATGGATATAGCCTGTAGGCCTGAATAGCTAAGAATAGGTACAGCAAAACATTTTTTTAAAATAGAACGTTGCTCGTACGTTCCAAAAATTTGCTTTATAACGTCCACGCAAAGGAGATACAATTAATAAACTTATTTCAGGTCTAACGTGTGTTCAAAACGGCAGATTTATCATTGCGTTAGTAGAGACTCAAACCCACAACTCTTCATGAAGCAGTCTATGCTAAATTTTTAAAACGTTTGGAAGACAGGAACTTCAATGCGTTCAACGCTCCATTTGTCTCTGTTATTTCTTCAATTCAGTTGATAATATCAACCACTGTTGTGAGCTATGACGTTGATTTACAACGTTTCATGTTTCTTGTTGTCCATAATAATTTTGGCGAGGTGAGACGGTTTTGCGGCCCTTCATACACGAGGTCTTTAGAGCCGATGAGGGTGAATTGAGGTTAAGACACAACACAACCATGGAGGTATTAGTCTATGGAGTGGTAGTCTTTGAGCAAATTTGAAGCCAGCCAACAGACGACGTTTAAAGACAAGGATAGAGCTAGTGGTGGCAAAAACATGTAAACACAGCATTGAGCTGAATGAAAATGTTTTAGTTTTTTGTTAACTACACATTATGGTGAAAGTTTGTGCAGCTCTTGGCCTTATAAACAGATTCGATCGTTGCGGAGGATTATCTTTGTACAGGTAAGAAACTTTTATTTAAATTCATCAAGTTTATAAAGTACATACACACAGCGAGAGCTAATTCGGTTTTTTTATATTTCTGAAGCAATTGTAAACTGTTGTGTACGATTCAAATAGAGAATTTGCGCGGATTTTTGTAAAAAAATTACATAATTACATTGCTTTCTGCTATTGTTTTGCCCCCCAAAATATGGCGAATCATGAAAAATAACGTCCTGCGCATGCGCAGTTCGAAAATGTTCGAAAATGATCTGATCACACGATTACCATTGAAATGTACGGCAGATGACACTCCATAGACTAATACCTCCATGAACACAACATTCATGTCCGTGCCGGGATTTGAACCCAGGACCTCTCGCACCGTAGACCGATGCCTAACCGACTATAATATGGAGGCTGGCGAATCATTCTGGAATAAATAATTCCTTGTCGCATAATAATACCTCAATAACGTCCACAAAAAAAAAAGATTGGTACCGCCAACCGTTATACATGATTGTATAGCCTATAGCGAAACAAGCGTGTAGAAGATGAAATAACCAATTTATTGTCTGGCAGGTTTAGTTCTTTCAACGAGAAGTTTTAGCGCAGGTAAATGTACATTTTGTTCTAACAACAGAGCCCATTTTAGAGCGTTTCATATAGTTTTCAGTCAACAAAATATCTGTTAGGCCTATATTAAATATATTCTTGTTTCGCCACATACAAACATACAGATGCTCGACTTTACCAAAAAAATTTCACTGTGCAGATTCCTTCAAGAAACCCGGTCGCTATAAGTTCTAGCACATCACAAGCTTACAGCAAATTGTTCACAACTATACACATTATTAACTGAGGATAACATGACAGTAATTATCTGGTATATAATGTGCTGGTAAGCATTTAACCGAATACAATATTTGTCATTTGCAGGAGACTTGATGATGTAACGTGGTATCAGTGCTTACAGAGGCGCAGGAACTGAAGGCGTTGCGAAATATGTGTAGATTTCAATCTTGCAATATGCTTTATGTCTGGTCGACAGCGAGGTCATTAGAGACGGTGACATACAACTTGGTACAATGACAGGAGCTGGGAGAGGAGTCGGCCAAGGCCCATGTTAAGGAACCATCCCAGTGTTCGCCTGGAGCGAAACCATGGCAGTTTAACTGTGATGGAGCCGGTGTGGTACGTAAAATCGCCTCTTTGAGGTGGGTGGAGTCAGTTCAAACATTTACTGTATGCTAAACAGCGGAAGTATCACCAAAATAAAACTTCGAAATTTAGGCTGAATGTCTGTCATTCACCCGAGTTGGATTTTATTGGTTTATTTAGAGTTGGTTGTTAAACAGTTCATTCTTGGTTATATGCCACTCTTTAAGCAAAATAAAAAAATTTAAAAAAAATCGCACTAATATATTATTGTATCTATTATACAAAGTATGTTAACATTATAGTTACTTATTTTTTCGTTATGTAAATGCTTTGTTTACTTTTATACGAATTACAATATTTATTTCGAATCTAGCAAATACGTTAGAAAAAACCCGGACTCAGCCAATTGTTTAGCATTGGAGACCGTTGCGCCTTTCACACTAGCGCTTCTTGGGCGGATGATAGTTGAAATAGAATTACTAGAAATTCATAATTTGTCACGTTTGCAACGTTTGCATTTTTGTTGGTTTGTAAAAAATAAAAAATGTTAGGTTTTAAAAAGTATAACTATTGAGGTGAAAGGTTAAGTAAAAAAATTTACGGCACTTAAACAGCGAGGTCTTAAGGTGGCCGCCTGGTGAAGGGTGTGTTGGTGTGTGTGAGGCGAAAATCAATTAGGCGTTATGAGCGACGCCGGCCGGCACATGTATTGTATTATCGCCTCTATGCCCAGAGTGGTATACGCGCGTGCAGTGTTCCCGCCGTAACGTTTTAACTGCGCGACTTTAAGCTCTGACAGTATAATTTTATTGAACACGTCCCTGTATCAAAGTCCAACGTACTTGTAGGCCTCAATTTCGAACAAACCCATTACATATGTCTTGAGAAACAACTGCGCAAAAAATTCGATTTTAGACAAGTTTGAGGGGTTTAAAATAATGCTTCCAATGTGCGTGGTGTCTTGAAAGCCACGTTTAGAAATAGTCTTATGTGTGCTTTCTTTTCGTAGATAAGCATTGTGGACGCACGTTTACTGGTCTCTGAGAAAAAAAACGTAACTACGAACACGCTGCACGCAGTTCGAGCGCCAACTAGGCGGCCGTCTTAAGGGCGTTCAAATAGGTAAAAAAGCATAATTTTATGTTTTGTATAAAACATGTTTAGTTTCGTAGACACTACTTGAGAGTACATTTGCTCTTCCGTAAAAAAAATAAGCTCAGTCAGTTTTCGCATAATAGCATTTCAAAGTCAAATGTTCCATATTTTTACTTCGTACAAATCTTGAAAACCAGTATACATATTGAAATGGAAAAAAATCACATCAAAACTACATGTCACGGTCTACGGCTTGTAGCTTATAAAAAAACATAAAATATTTTTGTATTTTAAAAAAATTGCTAAATGTAACAAAAATAACAAAAATTATTAACACTTTTTCTAAATAAATTTTTTTTGTAGTGGATTTTATATGCTTCAAGCCGTAGACCGTGTCATGTAGCGTTGATGTGATTTTTTTTTTCATTTCATTGTGTTAACGTGTTTTCAAGTTTTGTATGGAGTAAAAAATATGTAGATTTCGACTTTGAAATGCCTTTATGGGACAACTGGTTGAGCTATTTTTTATCGTAAGAGGAAATTATACTACCAAGTAACGTCTATAAAACCAAAACTATTTTATACAAACAAAACATAATGATTTTTTTCCCACTAGAACATCCTTAAGAGCCGAGGAGGTTGAAGTGAGACGAAGCGACAACACAACATCCATGCCCGAGCCAGGATTCCAGGCCACGGCATCTCTCACCGTAGACCCACGCCTAGCCGACTACGGTATGGAGGATGGCGATTAGTATTCAACTATTACATGTACATAACTACCGAATTTTTAAATTTAATAATTATCGAACTAACATAATTAATATAGTTAGCTCCCAAGGCCGCTAGGACCACCACAATGAGTTGTCTGCGTAAAATCGCATTCGTGTCCGGTATATCTCTCTACTGTATGTGAAGGTAGTCAACTAACGTAACGTAAATAATTCGCTTCAGCAAGGGGTTAAGTGTACACAACGTACATACTCTGTTAGAGATGATCCCGTATACCTCCCACGTCTCGCATTAATCACTGTCACCTCCTCCAACATGTGATGGCCGTGTCCATAACTCGTGCTGGCTCGCCGCCGATAAAATACGAGAGTTGTAAGTGCGTCGGCGACCTGCCAATCAGGCTGTTGTCGTTGTCAGACTGAGCACTTGTGCCGTAATCTGCACTGCCCTGCATTTGTATGCCGTTCTGCATCGGGTCACTCTTCCAGCTTGGTAACTGATTACAAGTTACTTCAATATTTACCGCAGCGTTAATTTCATTTCTGATCAATGTACAAATTCTACGGATCATACACATAATCATTTATTCCCTTACTAATAGAAAGGCATGAGAAAGGAGCAGACATTTTCGCACAATGGCAGTGTTGTTTGTTTTGGGACTTTCAGTGTTCCCCTCTCCCCCTTTCCATTCTGCAACGTTAGTGTTTTACAAATTTTGGTTTTAGTTTTTTTATTTTATCCGTTAATGTTCGTGTTACAGGGTATACAGTGTTTTACTCATTTGAAGTGAAGGATTGAGACTTATCACGAAAAATTGCACTTTATTCTCACAAAGCCATTTTGACTACTACCCGTATACCAACTCAACACAATGAAAGTTTCCACCAACAAAGGAAATACAAAAAAAAAGTGTTTGTAAGTTACAAATATCCCCAACATACAGTTTTGTTTAAACTATCGTTTTTAATTATAACGTAATTTATAATGAAGACACAAGAATGAAAGTGTTAATGGGTTGACGTGACAGTTATGGTTTGTAAGTTAGTAGCAATCGTAAAATTATCAAACGTAAACGGTTCAGAAGACAGTTGTGAGAAACCATTAGAACAAAAGAAATGTGAAACTTTACCTGAGATTTTGTATCCACGATTCTTTTCAGTACTCTTTGGTCATTTGCAGTAGGCTACTGAAAGTGGAGTGGACAGAATTTGATCATAACTTGACACACAGTGCGTTTATTACCTTTTATGTGATAGGGAACGGGCCTACAATATCCATCGCACATTTCTCAGATACAACATTGGGAGTACTCATTGACTTTTGTACCTTAGCTTGTGTCAGTTGGTTTTTCTGATCCGAGGCACATTTTCTAACATACTCTTACGTCTGTCTGCATTCCTGGTCTCTTATGGTACTGTTTAATTCCACGATATATTTAAGTCATATCTCGGTGGCCTCCTAAAGGAGAGCAATGCAACTCTAGTAATATGTCTTTCTTTTCTTCGTCGGGACCGTCTTTCCTTTTGGAAACATGGGTTTCTGATGTTTGAGACGGCGAAAGTCATGTTTCATTGTTGAGGGAAACCTAAGTTTATATTCACACTTCGTGACGAAAGTTGTGTTTCGTGTGCGGTATAAACAAGACTACTACAGTGATAATTTATAAAACGACATATTTTAAACACAATCTATGTATACAGGAAAATATCACTTACTTTATTCGTAAGTAAGATTTTTTTCAGTCTCACTGAAGGGAAATACGATCTGTACTTCACTTTTATAGAAGGCTGGTTCATATGGTTTTTTTAACATATCAATAAGAGAATTACGCGTGTCTTAAAATAACTATTTTAGGTAATCCCATGTTTGTTCTAACATTTACGTCCTTGAACGTACACAGGAAAGTTTTTATAATATACCTGATAAATGTATTCACTCGGATTAATTTCCGCCATTTGTTGTTGACGAAATTCATGTTTCCGAAACTGAAGGAAAGGCCTCAGTTTCGAATGTTGGGATTGCCAAAGTAAACTTTCGGGCGACAGTATAAACGTACTGAGTGATAAATTGAGTGCTGGTGAGAATGGACTGAGATGAGTATTGAGCAGTTACGGAATGCTAGAGCGCTGGACACAGGAGTTTCCAGAGAAAACAAGCCGTCCAGTTGCAATAACGCTCCACATTTCTCTCATGTGGAAATCGCCGTTTCGGTTGGCTAGTGGTCCGACCACTTGGTTTACATGAGTCTGTTTTAACATAGAAAATCTGTGTGATTTATCTTGAATAAAATGTAATTTTTCAGATTAATTTTTCTACATAAGGCTACGCTAGGGCGTAGACTGTGAATTGGTTGGTAGTTTTAAAATATCGGTAATATAATACTTGAGGTATTGATGGAAAAATTGTGACGGGTCCCACAGGCACCCCCCTTAAAATGTTTTATTTATTTTAGTAGTGTAATATCGGATTATACTTCCGTGAGCTGAGTGAGGAAATAAACATGAAGTAGAGTAATGAACAGTAGGAGATATGATATATCAGTTAGTTTTAAGGCTATGCTTATACCCTCTTTCTACTGTTTTCGCGACACTTATTTTTTCTGGCTAAATGAGAGCAATTATCAAAAATCAGTTTGGCACTGTTTTTTAAAATAATTTTCACCATGTCGACTAAGAATTTTCACGCCAGCAGTTACAACGTTTTTTTGTAGTATCGCAGCCAACTAAATTTTTGTTAATCGACTTATTAGTCGAGGACTTATAATTTCTGGTCTTGAGAAAATAGTTGTCACTGCATAACACATTTTAAACAAAACTGCCAAACAGATTTGTGAAATGTGCTCCCGTGTAAGCTTTAAAAAAATTATTATCGCAAAAACAGTAGCTAACAGGAAAGCATGGCCTTAAGAGTGTTCAAGTGGCAAAAATGCATAACTTTATATTTGTATGGAATAGTGTTCGATTGATAGACTTTTCTTGAGACTACATTTTCCACTTGTAACATTTTTTTCTCTCATAGTTTCTCCATAGCGGCATGACAAAGTCAAAATTCGCAACTTACGGGAACATAGCAATAACAAAAACGAAATGACATACTTGAATTAAATAATTTACACTGAATTGAGATATTATGGGTCATGTTATAACAGATTTTAAAAACATACAAAGCAATTTCTTTATAAATTTTAAGAAATATCATACATTTATGGCAATTTAAAAAAAAGAAGACAGGACGTTGTTGTGTGTTCTTAAGTCATTTAGCATATGACCCGTAATATCTAATTTCAGTGTAAATTATATATTTATAGTAAGTCACTTGGTTTTTGTTATTACTATGTTCCCGTAACTTCTAAATTCTGACTCTGACATGCCGCTATGGAAAACTACGTGAGTTAACAAATTTTTACAAGTGGGAAACGTAGTCACAAGTAACGTTTATAATACGAACATGATGTCGTACAAATATAAAATTATAAATTTTTAGAACGTGAACATCCTTAAGAAAATTATTGAAACAACAGATGCAAGAGTAGAGGGCAGCGTAGCTAAACCACAGGACAGGTTGTGTGTTCCTGAGAGAGGAAGGAACACCCCCACAACCAAGACTAGTGTATATTTACGTGACGCTGCGGGCCGCTGCAAACCAGCATCCCCCTTCTACAAGATGTCCTCCACCACCACACACCCCACCACCGCCACACCGAGGACTCGAAGCACAGAACATCCCCTAAGACCAAACAGCCAATCAGACCCAGCCGTAATAAATAATATGATTATGAAGAAATAGGCAATATTAGAAATATATTAACTGTTATAACAGAGATAGTATGAAATGTAAGTCAAAGTGTCATATGCAGATGTAATTTGTTCCTTTGAGATAAATATATAGATTAAGTGAGTGGGATGATTTTATATTAAGCGCAGTAGCTTCAATAGTTGTTTAACAACAGTTAACTTGTTATGACATATACACAGCTTCAACTCACCTTTTATCATTCACGTAACCATCAATTAATAAGTATGAAATATTTAAGCTATCCCAAGATAATGGTTGTTTGTGAGAATGGGTTCCAACAAAAGAACGTACCTTATGTGCTGTGTTACTTGACGTTTTATGTGGATCGATATGGTTGGGTCAAAAGGCTACAAGTGGTGAGATGTTTGTTGAAGATTCAACGCCCTAATTAGTCCAGTCTCTCTACAGTAGCCGTAAATTTCAAGTGAAATACAACTGGTGTGACTGTCCAAGGTAGTAAGCTGGCTATCTTAGACTTTACATTTTGCTTCAAGTGATGCAGCCACTGGAAAAACAACTGTAGTCAATCCTATACACACGCACACACACACCAACACACACACATATATATATTTATATATATTTATATTTCAAATCGGCACTCTAAAACTTTTGTTTAAATATGAGCGACTGCAAAGTAAATTTTCCGCAAAGAATATTTTTGTTTTTAGTCTAAAGTAATGTAAACAAACAATTGTGTATCTGTTAAAATAATTTAATGTAATTTTGATGTGGTTAGCTGGAGATTTTTTAAATATTTTTATGACAATCTTTATGTTGAAATATAATTTCCACAAATAAAATACAAAAAAAATTTAATTTACACTTTAAGAGCCGGTGTCACTTATTTTGACGACTTTTTTTTTAATTTATTCCTAATTAAAAATTTGGCAATATTTAATTGAATGTATTTCAATAGATGCGTATATAATTACTTTACTTTTCATTACATACATTGTATTGGAAAAATTAAAGTATAACTATTAAGAATCAGCTATTTTAAATTTTAAGATAAACATTCTCTCCCACCAAATAATTAACACAAAGTAACTCCCAGGACGGATTTAATCATATAATACGCACATAATAGTAAAATTTAATGTTTCTGTGAGGGAACATTGCCAGTTATTCGCTATATCCTTCATTTATTAAACGAAAATTACTATTGTTTACAAATGAGGTGACGCAGCCTCTAATACCAAAATTTTTCTTTGCGGTAAAGCTACATGCCTTGGCTCAGAAAAAAAAAAGTGTTGTGGCAGAGAAAGTGTTTTAGTGTGCATGTGCATTGCTCTGATAAATTCGTATTTTTTTTTTTAGTATGTGTATCTCTGTTGCGGAATTTTGGAATTTTAAAAGAATGACGCAAAATGCGTTTCATATACAATAACAACTTCGTTTCTTCAATTATCGATCGTACTGAACCAATGATATGTTTCCCTCCTTGAAGACTAAAAAGTGTCTATGTTCATGCCGAGTTTAACACGGTATAGATTATGCTGTAAAGCTGTTGGGTTGTATATTTGCCAACTCATAACAATCTCTTTTATTAGGGTATTAAAAGTAGCTTAATAAACGTCTCTAGAATAATTCAATGAACCTTTGAGGCGCGTGAGGAATGCCGACGAATAAGTGAAATTTGGTAAAGATGTATGTCTAAAGAATATCTACGTTTGACGCTTCCTGTTTCCTTGAAGACACGTTTAAGTTCAATACACCAATTTTGGGTAGTTTTGAGCCATTTATGACAACTTAAAATCACCATCCTGATTTAATTTCAAATAAAGACCCGACGATAATCTATGTAATAGTGCCTACAGAAATTTTAGTGATATATATATATATATATATATATATATATATATATATATATATATATATATATATATATATATATGTGTGTGTGTGTGTGTGTGTGTGTGTGATCGTTAAATAAACGCTGTGGTTAGATAAAAAGCCACCTTATAAAACAAACCGTTAGGTATAAAGTTATTCTAAATCGGTACAAATTATATTAAATGACTGTAATTCAGTTACTGAAGAATTTATCTACCCGCAACAATACATTTTCAAAAAATGCAATCAATTGCAAAGTTTACAACTGTGAATTTGTTGGCATTTAAAAAAAATGATAAAAACCCAAATTAGAGTTACAGAATACACTGGTTAGTAAATTTTTCTGTTGTACACGGAAAATTTATACTTTTAAATCTATCATTTGAAAACTACAGTTTAATTGTGTAAAAATTGCTTTAGAAATCAATAATTTTACATTATCCTAGTCTACATGTAAAAGTTTACCATTGTTTCCGAAACATGCGTGCAGACAATTCTTTTGCTCGTTTTATACACTAATTTATAAGCTATTAGGCAGCAAAAAAATTAGTACCATGTATTTCATTGCCGACTTCTGTTAAACTTGTGCGCATCAGTAGTATGGTTTGGTTCCTCATGGTGCAGGAGTCAAAGTGAGGCGCTACACCCGAAGTGAGGCGCCCCCTGCCATGTTGTGACGTCATGGCCCCTGCCGCCATGTTGGATGACCGTGATTTTTAACCTTTACCTTGACCCTGAAGGTAACACGAAGGTCTAGAAACCCCCAAAATTTCCCAAAATTCTCACAAAATTTCCCTTTTACCCGAAAAATGTCTCTTTTACCCTAGACATTTCCCTTCTTCCCTCGACTCATCAAAATTCCGTTTGTGGATGTCTCAAAACCAGCACGATCCCGTTGCTTTCTCAAAACGGCTGGATGAGCCTTTCTTTTTAGGCTCTTAGCCCCCTCAAAAATTCGTATGACGCCACTGTCTTCTCAAAGCGGGTAGATAACGTATTATTTTCATGTGTAACTGACAATCAATACTAAGTAGTCACCAAAAACAATTACTTCAAGACATTTTGTTTTAACAAATACTGGTATCTACTTATGTCCACCGCCATCTTAGCAATACCCGATCGTTTTCCAGTACAATCAATCAGTTTTCAAAAAATCGAATTTAATAAAATTGACTTTTAACTGTATATAATACATGAAGGATATTATCCTGTAGGCACGATCACCACACACAAAAATGAGTAATATCAGATCGATTAACAATAAAATGAAACAGTTTCAAATAACCTTAAAAAATCATTGTAAAAGAAATTAATTTTTTAAAACATTTTTAAGACACTCAAGTTATACCCCGTAGTTCACCATCGAGTACATACCATATCACTTACATAGGTATACCCGATCGGCTGCCAATAAAATCAACAAATTATTTAAACATTAACAAAATATCTTTGATACTGGCGTGTAAGACTCTTAGACTACATCCGAACAGCACAGCACTCTCCAAGGAACTAACCTATCATTCACACATCCATACTACTTATGCTGACCACCCACCACCAATCCTCCCCTACACCCTACTCCATCCACCCCTCCCCCTGCCTCCCACTACCCAACCCCACCACCCAACCTAACCTCCTTCACCACAACCTTCCCTCACTACAACCCCCTTCCTCCACCACCACCCCACCAAAACCTCCACCGCCAACCCACCCCCACTCCATCACTCCCACCCCACCACTACCCAACCCCCACCCACCAACTCTACCTTCACGTTCCTGTCACAACTCACAGCCTGCCCGAACTGAACATTACACTCTTCTACCCGTACTCATACATATACACGGATACAACTTTTCCTCTACACTGCAATGTAATCTCACATGTCAAGACCAGCTTCCTAACCAATGTAGTTTCTATCCTATCTACATGTTTCTACACATTTAAAGCAAAATGTTTATGCAGAATATGTGATTACTTTTCAACATTTGTGCTCACCAAACATATCGAGCAAAAACACAAACGTTTTCAAAAATTCAATTTTTTATTGACAATATATAATCTACATAGAAATTATATAATTCCTCTTGAATACATACAATCTACCTAAAAATCGTCTCTCAACCGCAACAATGAAACTCCGATTAATCATAGTGTTTATTTATATAAAAAAACAAGCTATTGTACTCTCATAAGCTTCGTGTCGTCGCATTACAATCGTGAACACAAAGTCCTCGTAGCAGAAGCGACACCTACGACACAGGTACAGATGTTGCTGTCATTCTCGTTAATGATGACTTAAGCACTGCCGTGGAGTTCGTGTACGTTGGCGAAGAGCTTGTCACCATGGTCACAGTGCTGTGATGGATAGGGCAACCTTTCTCCCCAACAAGGAAAAACGGGGTAAACTACTGCGTGATAGCAATAACACACTCCTAAACTCCCACCAAGAGAAAGGCACACCAACCAAGCTTAAAGCGTAAGGATCACTTCCTTTCAAGAGACTGTTTAAAAAATAAAATATATAAACTACACATGGAGTTGGTAGAGATAAACAATAGATGCCGAGAGTGTCCTTAAGTCAATTACCTGTACATAAACCTATTTTTTTTCAACTAAGATATTTACATAGAGTACAGCAACATCAGTACAAAGATATTATCTTCTAACAAAAATACATTTTTCAGATCAACGTGAAGGTTTTTATTATTTAATGTTTTTTTTTTTTTTTTTTTTTCGTTGGATACATAACAACACGTGAAGGACAGAAATGTTTAAGTGAGTATTATCATGTACCAAAGTAAAAAAAAGGTTACACTTAAAAAGAATTAATTAACTTACAGAAAAAAAAATATATATATATACTATATTTATGGGATCCCTGATCACACTAAAAAAAAATATTTTTTTTGGCCAACATTAAATCAGTTTTACATGTTACAGTAGTTTTTTTTTAAAAAAATGCAAAATTGTTGCACTATCTGACAAGATCGTTCAGTTACATCTTTCTTTTTTTAATATTTGTCCGAGATAACTGTGGTCGTAAGAAAAAAACGTTTTTGTCACAATACCAACTGATCAGCCACTGCAATCACCGGAGACCAAAAGTAGTCCCGGGAAGATCCCACTTCTAGACGAGAAAATGAGACATCCTCTTCAAATTTCCTTCCAAGGAGGACAGGAGAAGATAATCAGAAACAACTCATATAAGGGTTGGCGACCGCCCTACACGGCGAACCGCCTAAACACAAAACATGCCGAAAAATTACAATAAACGCAATAGTAAAACATTACTCACGGAAGTAAACATTTGGGGTAATAAATAAACACTTACCCAGTTGCGGATATCACTAAGGAAACATAAAAATAAGAGATTAAGAAAGCCGAAAATAAATCAACTGGTAATCATGGCTGCTGATCAATAAAAGACGTCTGATCGCTTTGCTTAACGATTCGATCTATGGAATCGTTAAGTGTGACAGTAGTGGCATTAGAACAAAACACAATAAGTAGCCATCTTGAATGGCTATTTACATTGTGAAAATTGATTTACTGTTCTATTTTATTGTAAATCGATAGATTATAACTCAGTTTTGTGTGAGGCGAGTGGGCCTACAGGATAATATCCTTTGTGTTATTAACAACTAAAAGTAAATTTTATTAAAATTTATTTTTTTAAACTGATTGATTGTATTGGAAAACGATCGGGTATTGCTAAGAGGGTGGTGAACTTTAGCAAATACCAGTATTCGTTTTTAAAAAAAATATTTAAATTCCTTGAATATATTACAAATTATATTTTTAAAAGTAAATAGTTAATAATATTATTGATTCATTTTTTTTTTTTTTAGTATTGTCAGTACCTGGCATGAATAATGAGAAACGATTCATCTGTCCACTTTGAGAAGACAACGGCGTCATATAACTTCTTGAGGGGACTAAAATAAAAAAAAATAAATAAATAAATGCTCATCCAAACACTTTGACAAGACATTGGGGTCATTCTGGTTTTGAGATATACACAAACGGAATTTGATGAGTAGAGGGGTATAAAGTGAAATTTTCAGGGAGAAAAGGGAAATTTGGGGGATTTTCGACCTTCAAGTGACCTCTAGGGCGGGTTTATGGTCAAGGTTTAAGATCATGGTCATCCAACATGGCGGCAGGGGTCGTGACGTCACAACATGGCGGGGGCGCCTCACTCAGGCTCCTGCACCATAAGCAACAAAAAAAATAATACTGATGTCATTGACGACACGTTCGTACAAAAGCGTTTAAATATTCTACACTAAACGAATTTTCCAACTGAAACTGCCATGGAAATACTGCTGTCCAAAGTTTAAAATCGTAAATGGCAAATTATTTTTTTTTAAATAGGTACAAGAATATTTTGCTATATTCACATAAATTACACTTATTTGAATTAAAATTAATTTTTCGCGGAGAAATAATGACATGTATTCGAATAGACAATGGTACAAACAACTTATCACCAATATTTTATCAAAATGAATTGTGGCTACACAAAAACGTCAAGGACGTGACTTTGGTACTTAGTTATTCTAAAAATATGCAACTAACTGGAAAGTACCCAACACTCAAATTCAGGGAGTCCCTTACATATATGCGATACAAATGTGCGACTTACACCAACAGAATCATCTTCCGTACAAGACTCAGCTGAGATGTCGCCAGCGGATTGAGATTTTCTGGGGTTCGAGTCTCACTTCAACCGTAGACTAGTTTGGCACTAAGTGCCCATCGGTCTACACCAGATTCCCTGGCATATTTGTTGAAATTCAAAAACGTTTTTACAGGCAGCTGAAAATAATGCATTGTCAGAAATAAAATATTTTCGTGTCAAATTTCCAAAACTTGTATTAATGTCTGTCACAAAACAGAGGAAAAATATACAATATAGTAAAGTTATAACCACTTAATTACTTTAAATGTAATATAACTGTCTATTTTACTTCCCGATTCCTAGTAAATTTTATTCACGTCGGAAGAATTTTTTTATATGGTGGATATTTGTCGGATTTTCGAAACCGAAATTGACCACACTACGTCTATGGTAGTTCATATATGTTAGCAACTCTTTATTTTTTCACAAAATTAGGGGCAAAGTAAACACATTTATCATAATGTAATGGAAATAACACCATGCACTGTACCTTGAATTTCTGAACATTTTCTGGAATAGAATGTACGCGAAAAATGTATCCGTCTGAGACGTAACTCTTCGACTTCGAAAATGTTTCTACTGAGTATAAACTGGAAAAATTAACGAGTTCGGTGACTTGTAAGCTAACTCAAGCTCATTGGCTGCTCGCTAACACAGTAATACCACATGATTGGCCTACATTTAGTTCCTTATTTATCATTGGCTCAGCGACCTGCAGATAAGTCAAGGGCCAGTAAGAAATGTGACACGAAGTTACAGTTGTTGGGGCCGCGGTGGCCGAGGGGTCAGAGCTCTCGCCTCCCACCAAGGCGATCCGGCGGGGTCGGTCCCTGGATTATCACATGTGGGAATCGAGCCGGACGATGCCGCTGGTCGGCGGATTTTCTCGGAGATCTCGCGTTTCCCCCGCCATTCATTCCGGCGCTGCTCCATACTCACCTCATGTCACCCCTCACCAGCGCTAAAGACCTCGATATTGGGCGCCGACCAAAATCTCTTCACTTACAGTTGTTTGTGCTTCAGCTTTTGCCCGAAAGATAACACGAATTTCGCAGATCCCTACGTATGAGTCTTGGAAGTGATGGTTACCTGCGCGCAGGTGATAACACGTCCAACATATCCTCTCCTGCTGGACAGCTGCAGACTACGTCGAGTGACTTGCGTCTTCCACCTCCACGACCCACGTCGCGTCTCTCGCCGATGACTCCCTCCTCCTCGGCCACGCACACACGCGACAGCACCGACACTCGTCGACTGACTGCCTCGTCGTGATCGATGTCATCCCGTGCTGAGAAGGGAGGGGGTGGCTCGTTGTCACCCTCCCCTCTTGCTGTATTACCGTACTCTCGTCTTGTACGTATCTCCCCCACCTTATCACTAACCACCTCCTCCATCACTGATAACTGCAGGCCCCAGGCGAGTGTTATCTTTTACGTCTTTTTCACGATTCGGTCGAAGCGCAGTTGTCATGCATTTCACGGTTAAATCAACAATTTTGTTAGATAAGTATCTGTACATCCGTAAATAACTTACTGCTCAGGGCATGCAGTCTTATATACTTTCAGAAAATGTAAAAACACTGTCGTCTACTAAAGCCAAATGTTACGTTAACCGTACCGAATGACTGAAAGGAAGAATAAATAAACACTGAAAATATCTAACAATAGCATATAGTAATTAACGCTTCAGGACGTCCTAACATCAGCAAATCAATCCTTTGGCTTTCAACACGTTCAATAATATCTTACTGTCGCAGATCTAATTTGCGTGCTATTGCCATTGGACTGCAGCAAGCGAGATCAAGACCTATGGAAGCGCGTGGCACATAAGGCTGAGACTTGCTCTCTCATCTATTGCGTGGTACATAATTCAACGTTAAAGGCAATAATATATAACAGTAGGTTTTTTGAAGCCAATTTGCGAAAATTGAACAATAGCAATCCAAGAAAACAGTTTTAGCCAACCTTTTTAAACAAAATTGTTTCCAGTGTTACGAACTTCTGAGGTACAATCTCTGACGCCGGAACCTCGTGCATTTAACTGCGGCGCAAGAGATCACGCGTAACGAAATAGTAATTCAGGATAAATATTTACTCATAAAGTTAGCAAATACCATTATCTAGGATTGTCATTGAGTGATTTATCCACATTGGCTTCGAAAAAAAGCGTAGGAATAAATTGATGTTTTCAGCGTTTATTTATCTAACGCACTCTTAAGGAGCCTCCCTACTTGCGCTTGAAATGCGTTGCTGTGAGTTGCGATTATTCTTTTTTTTTGCCGAAACTACTAAACGCGCATTACATATCACGCACTCTTACGGCCATGATCCATTATTTCTACTGTTTTTAAGTTAATTAAATTTTTATTCCTAAACGAGAACATATATAGAAAAACTTTAGCACAGTTCTGATCAAACTGGTTTCTACTATGCATTCAAACATTTCTATGATAAAAAAATTAATATATTTAGGTACTTAGTCCTTTAATGTGAATTTCCTTAATTGCATAATTAGTTGAAGCCATGTTGTGTTTTAGCTTCAAAAAAATTAGTTAACCTAGTAAACAGCGTTTGTAACAAAACTGTGCAACAGTTTTTTGATATCTTCTCTCGTTTAGAATTAGAATTTTAAAAATAACTACCGTTAAAGCAGTAGAAATTATTAATCGTGGCCTTGATTTACTGGTAATTTCCCCCCCCCCTCCTTTTTAGCGACATTTTAACTTTTCGCCACGTTAAAATAAGTAAGCATTGTCACGTGACTAACAACAAAGTTGCTAACCTGAGAGGCTATAATTAAATATTGTCATCTTTGAACGATTATTGGGATTGTAAACTTAACCCTTTTTTAAGGACGTAGAGTAGGCTATTGCAAACGTATGTTGCCGAGTTGTAAAAAAACCTCAAATTAAAAAGTAATAAAAAGAAACCAGTATTAACTGCTATCAACAAACATTTAATTCTTATACAATTCCGGAAAGGACTATATCCGTGCCCAGAAAGACCACTCATACAAAAAAAGACGAAAAAATATTTTTGGTAAGAGTTATACTCTTTGTATCCATTACGGGAGACAAAAAAAGACAGTAAAATAACGAATTCGTGTGTATTCAAAATGACCACAAAAATGGCCTAGGACGATGACAACATAAACGACAAGAGCCTCGAATGTACGTCAACACAGATGACGCAACAACAAAGAAAACACAGACGACAATTAAGCGTGACTAATCGTGGTTCAGGCTCGGTTTCAGTCACATACTGTCTTATTTAATTTTTTTTGTATGAAATTCCAACAAGAAAAATGTGTGAATTTGAGATCCAGCGGAAATTCTATTTACATTGCACTTTAATTAGAGATGATTATTTATCGCGGGAAAACTTAACTATATTCTGGGCTTCAAAGGACGTTCAGCTTACGAAGATTACTGGCTTTCGCTTATACATTGAGCAGTTACCCTATTTGACTGAGCCAACAAGAATCCCGCTATTGTAATATTTGATACCTGTTATTGTTATGCAGACAGCTGCGTTGTGTCAGACTATATCACCCAATCATACATGTTGCAAGTAACTACAGTGTTTTCAAGGGTATGTTGGCACAACAAATTTTGGCGATATACCATAATTATTAGGGACCCCTATTTTTCGCGAAAAGAACTTTGCCTCAGTTTGTATCAGTGCATTACGTACACATCTGCAATTCTACTTCATGGTTATTGGCAGCGTGTCTATGTGAAGAGCAGTATCTCATTAGACTGAGTCAATTACATTTACGTTCCTTTAACA
This sequence comes from Medauroidea extradentata, assembly GCA_003012365.1. Lineage (NCBI taxonomy): Eukaryota > Metazoa > Arthropoda > Insecta > Phasmatodea > Phasmatidae > Medauroidea > Medauroidea extradentata. Next base: position 57,362 of record PNEQ01072757.1, read on the forward strand.
CCACACATCTGTGATTTGCCGGTAGAATCCCAAGGCTCGTGACAGTTAAAATATCCTATCTCTGACTGCGAAGCAGAACTGCAGCTGTGCACGTAAGGCACCGAAACAAAGTGAGGCAAAATTATTTACGAGTCATCATTAACCGTTTTCTTTTAAAAGTTTACGTGAATACACACGTTCCTTTTTTTAAATAGCCGATTATGTAATTTCAAAATTAGAATATAGGTCGCAGTGACGCAACAATTCGTGTTGTAAAAACAGAGTACTATTATAATGCGTGAAGGACTTCAGCCTATCTGCGTTACATCGATCTACTCTGTAGTGTATTTATAAGAAAAACGCTTTAATAAACGTTAAAATGCCTAGATGCGCCAATAAATACGGCAAAAACTTAGCAAGGTAACCAGCCAGCTAGTGACATACCACAAATGTCCAAACGATGCAACAATGAAGAAGAGGTGGATTATAATCAGCAGAAGAAGGAATTTGTCAACACTGAAGCTGACGGCAAGAATCTGTTCAGTTCATATTTCTTCTGATTGTAATGAACGTGAACCTAGGGGTAAGGGGGAAGAGCTAACAGGCCAGAAAAAGGAAATAATAAAAAAAATTCCCTTACCAAAGAGCAAACATCAACTGGCCCACTTGTGCAAATATGATCGCGATGAGCAGTCCACGGGCAGTAAACATTCGGAATGCACCCGCGGCCACATGTGGCATACACGGTGTATAATGAAATCACCCACACATTAGCCACCCACAAGCATTCTTATTATACTCAAATGCTTGCTAAGTCTGCTTCAGGACCGTATACCGAAATATGTCAGTCTTTTTAAACTAAGTTGCCCACATTGTAACTATTTCAGTATAACTACAAACTTATTTACTGACATGGCCTGATTAACAACCATCCCAGCAAAAGTAGGCCGCTTCTGCCAACAGTTGGCCAACTGAAAAATGATCGTATTTGCTACTAGGGTTATCTGTTGCTGCTGAATAGAACAACGGAAACTGTTATATTAGTGGATAACGCTTACAAAATAGAACAGTAAAACGTAAATAATAGTTAACGACTTTACATAGTTAGTGACAAGGAAAAATAGCGAAATTTTGTCTGCTTCTGGCACAAACCCGACCAACGGAACTAGTTCACAGACAACAGACGTTGCTAAAACAACGGAATATTGTACAGGTATTAGTACGGTGAAACTTACATTTAAAAAATGGAATTGTATAGAAGCCGCATTTTATCGTTGAAAGAGGAAATAAAATTGAAAACGCACTCTGAAAATTCGCTGATAGATAAAAACGCGAAACTGCAAGAGCTCCTTAATATCAAGATACAGTGTAAATGTTGTCTGAGAAGTACTTTCAAGAGTTAAGGGGATTTTCAAATGCATTTTTACATCAAGCAAAGAGACTAATTTGTAAAAACAAAAATCGGGTGTAGTGGTGAGATAACATAGCAGCGGCTGAAACATTGCCGTCGATTTCAATACGGGCGTTTATTTACCTTTAAAAAAATAAAATAATATAAAAACGTAGGTCTACCACTGTCTGAGTTGTATCCCATTCGAAAAAAGATGCTTAACTTAAAATGTTTGCCTTGAATTCAGCATGAAATTATTGCGGTTTTGAAAGCCAGATCTCCATCGATAACACGAAGGGAACATATTGCCGTCATCTTATTCGATGGAATGAAGTTTGACAACAGATGCTGCTTTGGTCAAGAAGACAGAAAAATCTATCCGTAATCAAGTGCTCAAGATGTAGTGGTTAGTATAGGGGGTCTGGCTTCAAAGTGGAAACAACTTTTACACTACGTCTTCGACAAAATCTAATAAAAGATACTCTGTTTGAAGTTATACAAAAGCAGTCGAAGAAATTAGATTAAAAGTAGTTGCTGAGGTAAGTTAATATGGGAGGTGGGAATCAAGCTTGTGGAAAAGTTAAAATATTTTACCTGACAACTTTTGTTTTCCAAATCCAGCTCAGGTTTCTCGAGAAGTGTGGGTGTTAACTGGCGTGCCCCATTTATTTAAACTTCTGAGAAATAATTTCTTAGATCACGGTGAAAGTCTTCCATATGGAACGGAAATATTTTAATGGGGCGTATTGCGTATACTAAATTATAAGGAACTGTCGTTAAGGCCTCGCTCTTTAGTTTTGCAGTGGTTTCAGAAATATTTTTTTAATGCAAATTAATACATATATCAAACATTCATTCTGGCAGTTTTAACACATATATCATCATTTGTATCTGGAATCTTCTGTTGCAATAAACCAAACGGATTTTTAGATATTTGCTCCTGAAATATTACATATTTTACTGTCAAAATCAGCCAAAATGAAGCGAACTAATTTTTTGCTAGCAAACGGTACATTATTTAAAAAACTCTCTGGCAAAATTGTGTATCATATGACTGTACACAGTCTCAATTTTTCCAAAGCATTTGGTTAAAATATGTTCCAGTTATTTTCAATTGTTTAAAATAAATGAAAGATCATGGTCTTAACACCGATATTAAAGAGCAACGTTCGCCTTAAAGTGACGGGCAGTGCCCTATAAAAAGTAAATTACGCTACACAGCTTTTTTTCTCACCACACTGCCGCACTGCTTTAAATATACCCGGAAAATATACAACTATTACAGCTTCGATTTGATGAATTTCACATCTGTTAACAACAGAAAACAATGTCACAGTGCGTTTGGTAATACTTTAAACGAACAGGAAAAAAAATAGGATATGATGCAGATGATTTTTAGTATCAAAATCACTGCAATAAATCATTAATAGCTTTTCAGAAAGGCATTTTAGTGTCAATATCACTCGACATCAACAAAAACTTTAACATTTCGATAACGTGTCGTATCAACAAAAATAACATTTTTTTTCTGTCGATACCGACAATCCCACACATAGGCTACACAAAGGTAAAAAATAACTTCCATACTATCCTGTATGTACTGAAAGATAAAAAATCATGCAATCATTCTTATCTTAAAGGAAATTGAGGATAGTATGGAAGTATATTTATATAACTGTGTAAAAAGGTGTATGAGACTAATATTTGGAGCATGAAAGCTATATTACATGTTAAGTAAAAAGGAGACACACAGTAATCCGTATTCATAACTGTCAGGAAAGCGTGGTACAAACGGTAACATTAAAAATGTTTATTAAAAATTCGCAAGTATTTAAAGTCCATATACATGAAAACCAAAAATAGAAATTTTAGGAAACAGATTTTTAAAGAAAATATTTTACCAACGTAACGTATTCATTTAGCGTGATCTGATACGCCGAAATCGAAGTTAAATAATTACGGCGTCTTAAATATAGTCTACCATAAACGCATCATACTATCGACACCACATAAATCATCGTATAGGCGATCCAGCTCCACGTCTTTCCCTGGCAGAGACCAGAAATATTCAACTACTTGTCGCATAAACTTATATTTTGAAAGTGGAGGTAAACAGTGTTCGCCATCTTGTCGCTCACGCATGCCAGACTGCAATCTTCCGCAAGTCAACCAAATGGATTTAGTTTCGCCAACAAAATCATTTAGTCCACCGAGAAAAATTGTTGGTTCAAAGCACATCGCTCATAACTAACAATATTATTTTGTTGACAAGTTGTAACAAGTTGTTTGTTTACACAAAATATTTATTTTACGCCCTATAGTAACCAAATATACGTTTGGCACAAACAAAGTGCGTTTTAATTGAATAATTTGGTCGAGGGAAATAATTAAATTTGTTTGGAGGACTCCAAGCTTGGTCTTACCAACAAAATATTGTTTAGCTGAAGCAAATATCACCCAAACAAATATATTTAGTATAATGAAACAATTCTTTCTCTCATTGTAACGCACACCCACGCTTCGCCACTGTTTACAACTTTGTGTGTTTCCTTTGTACGCGCAAACTCCGATGGGTAAGACGATGGGGTTAATGGAATCTTTCAAGTATATATTTACCACAGTATCATCAGCATCTTCATGATCTGCAACATTGGGATACATGGAGTAAAGTACATCAAACACCAGTAACAGCAAGGAAGGAAGTGTTTTTTTATTGATTTATTCTTCCGTGAACGTCATTCGGATATTTTTTTTTTCGGGGAGACGTGAGAAGGTACTTTCACTGCTGTACAAAACGCACAGTGTTTGGAAGTAGGCTATGTTTATAAAACAACTGGTAGATATTGCAAAATAATCTACTGTATTTTAAATATCACCTCCTTTATTCAAAATTGTAATATTTGACAACCAAAATTGCTATTCAATAGGTTCAGGAAGTCTAATCGTTAAGAGGGATGGATCATGCTCCCTTCATCCACCTAATTCCTTTTCCTGCCTTTACTAGCAGTGGTAGTGTGCTACTATGTACGGATTTTATGGTTTGGGGGAAGGGGAATTAGTGAATAAAATTTATAAAAATAAATAAATACACAAATAATATAAAACTTGAATATACATTCTCACCCAGAGGCTTACTTTTTCGAATTTCTTACTCTTGAGTAAAAGGTTACACAAAAATAAATGCAATTTAAATGCAGTAAATAACTTTTCTTACCATGTATATTTTATTGGTGTTCTGGATGGGGTAGGGGCATCGCCTCCACCAGCCCCCCTCCATTTTTCTTTGATCCGAAAATGTTCGTTGTTCACCACTATTTGTCAGCAAGGAGAGTACGAAGTTAAATCTTCTTGTATTTGCAGTAACGAGGCAATCGAAGCAGCCGGCAGACTATCAAGACGACACTCCAGAGCAGTGAGACTACCAGCAGCAGGGCGATCAGCAGCACGCAGGCGACATCAAGCAGCAGCAGTTGGTACCACGGCATGTCGACTGCGGCGGTGCGCAGGTGTGTGGCACCCCTGTGTCGCAGCACGTACTCCGTCCACCATACCACACGCTCCATCGCGGTGCTCGGCTGGTCCCGCATCAGTGCCGACACCAGCTTCATCTTGTCTCGGTAGCTGGCCGAACAACAATCATCCCTCCAACATTGAACTTCAATTACTTATAAAGACAATGTATAGTTATGTAATTCTGGAACCTAGTAGCCTACACCTGTCTACACAAACTAACTACTGTCGGGCAGCAGAAATAGTGCGGATCTAGGGTGGGGCAGAATGCCCCGGGCGGCGGGTTAGAGGGGGCGTTGTTGGTGCCGAAGATTTTTACTTGGGAATGAGATGAAAATGAGTGTAAAGAAGATACGTTCTCTACCAATATTTAGACCTTACTTGTTTTGTATTTTTATTAAACTTGAACACCATATAATGCCATAAATACAGTATTTATAACTAGAATGCACACTTAAAACACTGCTAATGGTAGCTAGTAAGTAAAGGTCTTATGTATTCCTACTAAAATTTTAAAACTGTTATTTACGCGAGCGCAAAACAACGCATGCAAGATACGTTTATTACTGTTGGGTTGGTTGTACTGATGAAAAAAGGGGGAGGGAAAAGATAGGGGGGAGCTAATCACAATTCTTGCCCCGGGCGAAGGAAAGCCTAGATCGGTCCCTGAGCAGAAATCGAAAGCAAGACTGTTGCTGGAAGTGCTAATCAATATAGTGGTATAGATATTGCATCAAATTAAAATAAACTTATTTAATCATATGTTTCGCGTATTTCTTAAATTTTCGGAATTTGTAAAATTTTAAACCTCTGGTGATCTTGAGATCAAAATCATGATGTCTTTAAACGAATCCATAATCCAGTCCCCTCTCGCCTTGTCCCAGAAGCACCATTATGTGACTACGAGCGTTTGTGTGACTATACCATCCAGTGTGAAGTAGGCCTACACTAAATGTTAGGCGATTAGGCCCAGTTTCAAACATGATTCTGATGACGGGATGGGATGACAGTCCATTGCTGACCTCCAAGCCTGGAGGGCTATTGATATTCTAAAGTGATAAATTATTTTTGACTTGAAATGAGACCCAACAGATGGCACAGCGACGGAATTCAAGGATGAGGGAAAATCCGCCTGCCAACAGAAACGTCCGCCACGTTTTCCACATGCGAAAATAACTTTAACATCAGAAAACCTCTTGTGCACAAATTTTGTAATACTAAAATTTTTTTCAAATCAAAACGCAAGTATTTTTTTATAATTAAGTTATCATAGACGCCTATATATTATTATATTAAAAATTATAAAAGTGGCAGTTTTCCACTTTTTTTTATTTTGTGGTTTCAAGCCCTTACTTTTCGAAAAACTGTTTTTAATTTTTTACTCGAAATTAAAGCATACTACCCCATAAATCTATATAAATAAACGTCCGCTGATAAAATATCTACTCGGCAATATATATTATCGAATTTTGATGAGTACTTCAGATTTTATTGACGATTGAGTAATTCCAGTCGTCCGCTCGACATCGTACCTTTCCATACCCCTTAAGTAAAAACGGCTATCACCATTGAATTCAGCATGTATGCCTAAATGTTTATCTAAAAGTAGAGGGAAATAAACCCAAACTAAAATGCACTTAAATTAATCACAGTATCAAAGAAAAAGCAGGATAACCAGCGATTTATTGACTACTTCAATTAAAAGTTTGAAGATGTTCTTAATGTCAAACAATTCTAGTGACATAAATTTTTAGGTACTAAATTTGTCAAAGTATTGAAATTAATAACATTTGCTATCTTCAGCTCATATTCTTGGATGGGCAATGCTTATGTCCGTATCATTTTTTAATCCTATTTTATTTTTTGTTCTGGCGTCCCTGTAATTCATAATCTTAGATATCAATTTCGCTCCTGTAAATATATACATAGCTTACCTCTGGTCATGAATAACTTTATTCACAGCATTGAGAATTTTTTCTTTGCTGAGGTCATTGATATCGAGTTTCACTCCTATCCCTTTCTCGGTAATTCTTCTCACGTTGAAGTTTTGGTCAGAAAAGAAGGGAATGCCAATTATAGGGACACTCATATGTATGGCTTCCTCCGTACTCTGCAGTCCGCCTTGCATGATGAACGCTTTAACGTTTTTGTGTCCTATACAAACAAACGTAATATTATTTTTCACAGGTCCTTATGGTATGGTGCCTTGTTCTATATAATTATGAATGCTCAATTTTAATTATGTTAATTTTGTTATCATATTTTACATCTAACGGAAACATCATTGTTTTCCTTAGTCATTAAACTTGTTGCTTGAAAATATAACAATATTTGCTAGACAAAGAATCTTTTTTACATATAGGCTGGGTAAGTTTTGGCATTTTACTTTATGCATTATATTTTAAGACCAGTCATTAAACTTGTCTATACTAAAACAACTTTTTACAGCCGCTCAACACGGAAGTTACACAATACGGGATTTTTTATTTCCATCATATTGTCTGTCATTATCAGTTGACTGGATTTCTGAAATAATACTAATTATTGCGGAAGGAAACTAATTAATTGCTATACGATTTGTGAATACTATCGCAAGGAAATAGTTCATACAAAGTTGCTAAGTAATATGTTTTTATTTTCGTTTACTAGCAGAGAAGACCATCTGCAGAAAAAACAGATGTAAACACATTTGTCATGTTACTCATTAGAACCATTATACATCATTTAAATAACTTAGAAATGTCAGTAACACACGAATGTTTTCTTTTTTTACTTGTGGAGGGGTAACTGCCCACCCCCTCACACCCTGTTTGCACGAGCCTGAAACCTACAAGAATATTAAAACGGTGACGATGAGCTTTGTAGTTTGGTCTCTAACCACGAATATTTTCGGAGGATCTGAGTGAGACATTTTCGAATGTAGGGATCGCTGCTGACTATAATTATCCGGCGGGTTTTCTCATAGTGTTCCTGTGGTTTGCCAAAGATGTTACATCTCCTGTCGGAGGCTGAGTGGTTGGAGTCGACTAGCTGTAGGCGGGCCCATCTTGTCTTCACCCACATCTAGTCACGCGTCGTTGAGCGACACTGAGGCCTCGTACGCAGGAGGCGACGAAAACTTAAATACATATACGAGGATCGCCTTTGCTGTCCCTGTAATTCTATGCGTATATTGTTTTCTTATTTAATTAATTATTTATTTTTACCAATTCTAGAAAAATACTATTGTGTAGACAGTAAGAGACAAGTGAATTATTCTTGAAAACATTACTTGGGTTATTGTTAGACTACATCAAGCTGTACTTTTATCCTACCTATCCAGCCCTTGTGACATAACATTTACGCAACTGTAACTCGTCGGACATGCAGGGTTCCATTCCAGGCTTCGACCGTGGCATCCCGAATACTGGGCTAGGGCAATTCATCTCCCATTTCTTGTAATTGTATCAATTTGGGTGTCCCAGTCTCTAATGACCTCGATCGTTGTCGATAAGACGGTGGCGAGTTAATTCCGCAATGATGTAAGTAACTATCATATGAAAAGGTCACACGATGGCCAGAGTATCACACCCCAGACTTTGGGCGCCCGTAGGCATCTGATTGTTCATAATAACCCGAATTTCAGTGTTACACTAAGTTTTTGAGGAAATCATAACTAAAGCGATGCTTAGTAATGTTTTATGTCAGTAATAAACATAATTTAACTGCAATGTGATTGTTTGGTTGTACTTTAGAGTTCAATATTTTGAACTCTACCACAAAACACCAACAACAAACCACCAAAAATACCAGTTGAAATGCTTTCGTAACCAACACAAATTACAATCACCAACAGGAAGTTCTGCCATCACGCGTTTAGTAACCTGTCCTTCAACTGCCGCCAGCACTAACCGTCTTATCGACGAGCGAGGTCACTTGAGAGTGCCTGTGACGCCTAACTTGATACAATGACATTAAATGGGAGATTATTCGACCCTGACCTGTGTAAAGGTACCATCCCAGTATTCGGGATGCCACTGCCGAAGCCGGGAACATAACCCTGCGTGTCAAACGTGTTATCATTGCGTAAATTTTAAGTGACGAGGGCTGAATAGGTACGATAAAAGTAGAGCTTGACGTGTTCTAACAATAACCCAAGTAATGTTCTCAAGCGTCTAATAAGTGACGAGAGTGGTTTTGGATCACTTCCTGGTTACCCTACTTGAGAGCAGGGTAAGAGACTGTTAGCAGACGAAGCTGGCGGCCAAATGGTGTGGGGAAAATGTCAACAGTACACGTAACTAAAACTACAGCTAAGTGAAACTGAATGCACAGTGTTTAATGTGTCTAATAAAAGTAGCATGAAACGAGTATTATGTACACGTAATATAAATAAAATAACGTGTTAAATGTGCTGCTGACATCGCATTGAGTAAAATACTTAACGTATTGTTCTGAGAGGCGCCGTGGCCGAAACATAAACATGCTAGTACACCTGCGTTACAACACCCGCTCCTTTCCCAACCACGGTGCAGTGAAGACCAACTGGACGACGATATAGAGCAATGTAGCGAGCCAAACGGGGTCCGTCTCATTATGGTCACCTAGAAGACAAGATGTGCCTCCTACCGCTCGCCGTGCCAGGGAGAGGGTCGCAGGTTCGAGTCCCTAGACGTGCCGCTCACCGCTAGTCGACTACAACCACACAGCCTTCGGCATCACGAACAAGGTGGGAACGTCAGCTCTGATTAGGTCTGTATTCTAGTCAAATTAATTATAACTTACTCTGTTAACACCGCTCCGCTCCGAACTAATAATCATGTATCAAGTAGGCTTGTAATTATCTTTGTATAAACTTGTAGAACCGTTATTATTCACTTATTCATTAATCCCTGTAACTCTTCTCTGTAGCAAAGCCCCTAGTGTAAGACAGTTTTAATAGTTTACGACAACACGTATAAATATATTTTTTTTATTCCCGCCATCTTAAAACCCTGGACTGCTTGCGGTTGTTCATACTAAGGTTAAGTCTACTACAGATTAGAAAGTTCAATGTTAAAAGTTTGGCACAGGGAAAATTTCTGCCGCTTGAGCGATGGTATAGGTAATGGGAACAAACTGACCAATCACAGAGCTTTACAGATATTTACGTTAAATAAAGTTGATAATTTAAAACGCGCAGTTGGTTTCTTTTCACTTTAAGACGCCCGCCTACTGGCCGTGTGTTTGTGTGAGTGAGGCACGGCACGAAGGGCGATGTTGACCAGCTCCTGTGACGCGGTATCACCTCTAGCGCAAGACACTGAAACGGCGTGCAGTGGTATCGTAGAACACTCGCCTGACTGACACTTTAAGTGGTGACCCCATCTTTTTATTGGTGGAAAGTTTTAAGGAAAGTCCAACGCAGGGCTCTATACTAGTTTCGCAGACATTCGTCCACAATATTGTGAGGCACGGCAGTCTGAAAATGCCGTTTTCGGCCGTGTTGAAGGACTTAAAAATGTAGTTTGCAGCACACGTGATGTGTTGAAAGTTGTATTCCGTCCTGGCCT